>OV049924.1:266726670-266976670 GCA_920104205.1 Eupeodes latifasciatus | reverse complement strand
CATATAGTATGTATTATTTTTTATTTACTTTATTCCAATTTTTATAAAATAACATTAATTTCTTAATTCTAACTAATCGATTTTCTATCATGTAGCAAGCACATGTATCCGGTCCGAGTTGACACTGGTTTGATGACCAACAGCAATTGGAGTAATGGTGACCATGAATTGAGTCAACGTAAAATCCGTTTACGAATCTTTTAAGAAAAGATATAGAACTTATAAACTCTTCATGGTGTTCATTTAATATTTCTCCATGATTTTTTAAGAAATCACAAATATCTTTTATTATTTTGTCTGAGTCCATTTTAAGTTCCTTGTTGTTTAAGTTTTGAATGCTAACTAACAAATTTTATTTTATTTATGAAAATTGAAAGTCTCATCTTCATTTTCACTTATATGTACAGTACATACATATATATAAGATACAGATATATAAAATTAATACAAATATAACAAAATTTTTTTTACTTATTTTCATCTAATGGGCGTAAAGGGTACATTAGGAAATAGCGTCTTCATAATATGTTCAACTTTGTTTCTTATTTTCTCGTCAACATACTTTTCTTCTATGGAGCCTTTAAGTTTTTGAGCAATTGATTGCGATGCCATGTTTTCTTGTTCCATATTTTTTATTGTTTCCTTTATCGAAGAGTCTGTGTGGGTTTTTAGCATTTGAATTTCCTTAGAAAAAGTGGATAAAACTTCCGTTAAAGAAGAATTTATGTGGTTTATAATGCTTGTTTCCTTTAAATTGATTAGATCATCAACATATCCTCTGCAGACAGCTTGGTGTGGAAATCTAGGTTTTTTCCTATGTTGTTTAAATATCTATGCCCCATATCAAAATCACCCGATGATGGTAGGATTTTAAATCCGATTGCTTGAGGGCCTACATCATCTAAGCTTTTTTTTTGAAAAGGCTTGGAGCTCCTACCGAACTTGTCAACGTTCATCTTGTATATGCAAGTATTATGGTTTAGATTAATCTTAATATATGATATTTGATTCTTTTAATTCTTCAATTATAGAATTGATTTCATTCTGATGGTTATTATTACCAGCATTTTTTGATGCTGTTAAAAGTCTAAGTCTATTGACAAGTTCATTAGGTTCATTCCAGAACACATATTCCATATTTTTGTTTGTGTATTTCATTTCAGTAGTATTAGAATAAGATCCTCCGGTTTTTTCACTTTCAGCTTTAAGTCCGACAACAAGTTTTTTAATTATTTGAGTATATTTTGTACCTCTGTTACCCTTCATTCGTGAAGAACTGTCATGATTTATTCTATGTGCGTTGGTTTTTTGTAAAATTTTTCCATATTCTTCTAAGTCATTAGCATCATATTTGTGCTTACGTGGATTTTTCTTTAACATCAACTCAATGAGACCAGGAGTTCGACTAAAAGTTTCACCACCAATTATAATATCATTTTCATTCATTTCAAAGTTGCAACTGCCTATTTTAACAGTTTGTTCACATCAAAATATGGGCCAAAATTTGTATCACGATTCGATTCTGATAATATTTTTTTGGGTGAAAGAAGATGTTTTGTCAGGCTCGTTCATACTTTTTGTTAAGAAAGGCATCCTGTTAGAACCTGTATTATTTTTTGGGGTTCTGAAAATTAGAGAATCGTCTATGCTTTTCAATTCCTGTGTTAGTGGACTTGTTTGTTCATGATCTGTTTCGTTCTTTTCATCAAACGATTTGAATAGAAGTTTACGATTTTTAAGTTTCTCTTGCTGAAAGTTGTCTTTCCTTTCATTCTCAATCAATTTTTTCAACGGCTCAACAATAGGTTTGAATGTGTTTTCCAATTGAGTTTCTCTCATATTTTGACCAGTTTTAAGTTGTAAATATTTATTTTTAAGCACATTTTTAGTTTTCACTAGATCTTTTAACATGTTTTCATCCATTTTTATGATTTATGAAAATATTATTTGCCTTTAACAAGCAAACTGTCTCAAACAGTGGTGTTGTCAGAATGTTTGGATTTTAAATGATAATAGTGTATTTATAGCAATGCAATTTTATTGAAACTATTTTTGTAGCGACCTTTTATATTACTGCTTTCCTTGTCTATAACCAGGAATCCAAAATTATCACCCCAGCAGTGAGAAAACAACTCTTTAAATTGATTAAATGTCATATCTGAATTAATATGATCTTTATAAACATGCTTCAAATTCAACTCATCTTGTTTGAAAAGAATGATAAAGTTAGCATTGTCTCTGATCAAATGTTTTGGTATATGAGTATATGACTGACATAAGTAAAAGCTGTCAACCCCGTTATGCCGTCCCAAACAAAAATAGTCTCTTATGTTGTTTTGTTTCTGACATGCAACATCATCGAATATGAAAACTGAATTACTTTTAGCTTCTGATGGTGCCATTATTTCACAATTGTTTGAAAATTCATTGTATTCCATTCCTTTGATAGATGTTATTAGCGTTTTTAGATATTGATATTTTGGCTGATGTAAAGATTTAGAATAAATATAAATATTTTCAAACTTCAATCCATTAGGGTCAAGAAGAATGCTAAGCATTACATTTGTTTTCCCACAGTTTGAAGGTCCTACGATAATTCCTCGAATACTGTTTGGAAATAAAGATCCATGCTTCTTTTTAGTTTTTACATTGCAATCAAAATGTTTTACTTTTATAATTTCAAACTGCTTAACGAACCGCATAATGATGACTAACAACTTTTGAAATAAAACATCTAGTTTTTATATATTTCTAATCATATATGTTTCAACCCTCGACTAAGAAGGTATATTAATTATAATATGATTGAGCACAACACTAAAAAGCAGGAACATAAAAAAAGAAAATCATTTGAAGAAGAAGGTCTTTTAAATAAAGCTATTGACAAACTACCATTCGAACTACATATTCCTTCTTATAATTATTGTGGTCCAGGAACGAAATTGGAAGAACGATTACGTAGAGGAGATAAGGGAATTAATCAATTGGATGAGGCTTGTCGACTACATGATATTGCATATTCTAAAAGTAGTTCTCTCTCAGATCGACACGTTGCCGACAAAGCTCTAACAGAACAGGCTTGGAAAAGATTCAAAGCAAGCGACTCTTCTGTCTCTGAAAAGTTAAGTGGACTTTTAGTCACCAACATGATGAAAGCAAAGACAAAATTTGGTATGGGGAATAAAAAGGCAAGATCTGTCAATAGAAAAACTATCAAAACTAAACCCAAAAAGACTTGCAAAAGAAGTATTTTTAAAAAGGTTATAAGTGAGGCAAGAAATGCTATTAAAAACAATGTCAATTGTTGCGGTACAACCTCTATAGCAAATATTGCTGTTAAGGCCGCAAAAAATGTCTTAAAAAATAAGAAAAAAACAGGACATTACCACACCGAGAATAATCCCACTTCCAAAGAGTGGTGGTTTTCTCCCACTTCTAGCTCCTATTCTCGCTGGTCTATCAGCTGTGGGTTCTTTGACAGGTGGAACAGCTGGCGTAGTAAAAGCCATCAATGATGTACGAGCTGCTAAAAGGCAATTTGAAGAAAACAAACGTCATAATCAGGCTATGGAATCGGTTGCTATTCAAGGAAATGGATTATTCTTACGTCCATATAAAAATGGTCTTGGCCTTTTTCTTAAAACTCCAAATGCAAAAAACTAATTACCCTGCTACCTAACCACCCCTTAAGCAATTTGGAAATTGATCACTTTGGAAAGAAGAACTTAAAGAATTTTAGAGGAGTTTTCATGCGAGATTCATTACCAAGGACATCATTCGATAAAGAATGTGGTGTTTTAAATTTGGATGATGAAGCTGGGATGGGTACTCATTGGGTAGCATATATTATAAACAAAAACAAAAATGTTATTAAGTATTTTGATAGTTTTGGAAATTTGAGACCACCAACTGAAGTTATAAGCTACCTTGGTAGTAAAATAAATTATAATTATATCCGAGAACAAGACTTCGATACATTTATATGTGGCCACTTATGTTTAAGATTTTTACTGGAACAATGTAATATTATTTTTTAAAAACTTAATAAGAATTGAATAAAACGACGTAGAAAAATCAAAACTGTATCATTTGTCTTTTAATCGAGATGTCGTTAACACTTACTTTGAGTGGAAATGAATCAACTCTGAATGCCGAGTATTTCCCACCAATTGTACTGAAGTCTAATTATTATAGATTTTCAAACATATAACTCTATACCAAATGTAGATGAGTTTAATAACTTGTTACATGTGGGTGATAACGTTATAACGTTTCCTATTGGTTCCTATGAGATAGAAGATATTAATAATTTAATACAAACAAAAATTATTGAAATTAATAAAAACAAGAAAAGTGGTTCAAAAAAGAGTGAAATTAAAATCAAGGCAAATAACAATACTTTAAAATGTGAAGTAATTAGCTCAGAAGACATTGACTTCTCTAAACCAAATTCTATTGGAGCTATTTTGGGGTTTAGCAAAAAAATTCTTGAGGCAAATTTATATCATGAATCAGATCTTTATGTTGATATTAACAGAGTAAATGCTGTCCGCATTGAATGTAATATCATAGAAGGAACGTATATTAATAACCAAACAGCACACATCTTACATGAATTTGCTGTTAAAGTAAGTCCAGGCTATAAAATCATTGAAGCTCCGAGGAATGTTATTTATTTACCTGTGAACGTCAAGCGGATAACATCACTGTGTTTAAAGTTTGTTGATCAAGACGGAAAAGATATCAATTTCAGAGGAGAAAAAATAACTGCCCGATTACATTTAAAGCCGGAAACATGATTGTATATGAACATATAATAAATTCAATTTCTTATAAAAACAACACACAAAATAATTTGATACTTAATCCATCTTCAAACTCAACTGCGGTAACATCTCTTCTTACTAAAGATAATCGGGACTTTGTCCCGAGAAAGAGAAATATGCTAAACATTTTTCAAGAACCGGAGATTAATGAAAGTATTTCTAAATACGAATTTCATACTTATTCACCGTATCAAAACAATTTTGATCGCAATGACATCATTCAGATTTCTATACAACATCAAAATCTTAATGTTCTTCCTTCAGAAAGTTTTTTGTATGTTGAAGGAACAATTTCAAAAGCAGATGGAAAAGAGATACTCACTACAAAACTTGTAAATAATGCAATGGCTTTTCTCTTTGATGAAATACGATATGAACTGAATGGCAAAGAAATTGACTGTAATCGAAATGTTGGAATAACATCAACGATTAAAAATTATTTATCTTTATCCAAAAATGAAAGTGATATGCTACTGAATGCATCTTGGTCCCCCGACTCAGCTATTAATTTGAAACCACTACATTTTAATTATTGTATTCCACTGAACAGACTTTTAGGGTTCGCCGAAGATTATAAAAAAATTATCCCAAATGCCCGACATGATCTAATTATTACACGGGCTAGAATTGATGAAAATGCACTTATATCCCCAACAGATGAAAATGTTCAAATAAAACTTCACAAGGTTCAATGGAAAATACCGCATGTGACTTTATCAGATGCTATGAAATTAACTCTATACAAATCTATAAACAAAAATAGTTTTATGAAAATTGCTTTTCGAAACTGGGATCTTTATGAATACCCCACGCTATCAACTTCTACCCATCATATCTGGAACGTGAAGACAACAACACAAATAGAGAAACCTCGTTACATTATCCTTGCTCTACAAACTGAAAAAATAAAAAATTATCTGCTGACCCTACATTTTTTGATCATTGTGATCTAACAGACTTAAAAGTTTATCTAAACTCCGATGTCTACCCGCATGAAGACCTAAATATATCTTTTGAAAGAAACAGATATAGTTTGTTGTACAGAATGTATACCGATTTTCAGAAAACATACTATAATAAATCTAACACCGAACCATTACTTTCCTGGGAGCTATTTAAATCGCGTTCCCCAATTTTTGTTATAGACTGCAGACATCAAAACGAAACCTTAAAAACAGGACCTGTCGACATACGCTTGGAGATGAGAACATCGAAAAATATACCAGCAAACACATCAGCTTACTGTCTTATGCTCCATGATCGTATCATTGAATATAATCCACTTGATCAAGTAGTCAATAGAATTGTTTGAATTCAGAAATGAAAAATGTAAACATGTTTAAATAAAATAAATAAATTTAAACAGTGTATTTTGTTTGTTTTTCTTTATACGTTAATTCAGGTTCTCATTGGGGCTGCTTCCGTTGCGCTAGTTGTTTTGATATTTTTTTTGTTATTGATCTATCGAGCTTCGAAAATTTTTATGAAATAAAAACAACATACATTTTTTTTGATTAGTTAATTTTTTCAGCACAAGTTTTTAATACATTTTTACATTTTATTATAATTTTTACAATGTTTGACATAATTAGTTTGTTTGTTTTTCTATATATTTTTAAGCAGGCTTGTATCGTTGTCTTTTAAATCCATATGGTAGCGAACTATGGTCTTCAAGAAAACGACGTTTTTCAGATTTAACGCTGTAGGTTTTTATTTCTGGAATGGTTATCACCTGATGGTCTTTCGTTCGTCGAATGTTTTCTGATTTTATTAAAATTTTTTCACTGCCTGAAGAAGATGAATTTAGTACAGATTCTTTAATAGAGTCAAAATTAATTTGTTGAGATGCTGCATAATTAAGAAAAATCCCTTTCACTTTGCAGACAACGTATTCCATATTGTCTTTTGCACTAAACACTTTATACGAATAATTCTTAGGTCCTCCACTAACGAATTCTGTGATATAGCTTCCAACTCCATAAGTTTCCAATTCGTCTGTCATATCACCGATGAATTGTCCAGTAGGAGGTTCGAATTCTCCTTCACGACTTATGTAAATAACCGAATCAGTATCGTAATACAAAACTCTTTCTCCTAAGCTCTCCAGGTAGTTATAAAGTTTAAGCCGAGCTAAAGTTGTTGTGTAAGCAGCAACACAGACATTTACTGTGGATAAAGAGTCGATAGCTTCTTCTTTCATCTCGAAGTTAACGACGACGTTTTCTTCATTTACAGGAAGAATGTGAAGCACTTCAATAGATGGATGCGTTAGCAAATGAAAGAAAGTTGAAGGGTTGTTCACAACGATAGTTTGAAGTTGATTTTCGCATTTTCCAAACTTTCCCCAAAACGAATTTAGTATCAGTTTTGCAAGTGATCTCTTTCCTGGATTATTACATATCTCTGAAAATTCCAGGTGAATATTTTCTTTTTGAAGAAAATCAGAAACATATTTTTCCTTTTTTTGCTAAGACGAACACTCACTTGGCCAGCCAGATGCTTCTTGTTTTATTTTTAGAAACTTATTCATCATAGATGTGAACAGCCCATCATCTAAATTTTTATCCGGGTTATACTGGACTACATTATATTCCCATATTTCAAATATATTGAGTATGATGTATCCTTTTTCCACTGCTTTATTAACCTCGTCAATTACCCAAGTCCCTACCAATGCTCTTTGCTCATCAGTATGAGCACACAATTGTTCATTGTTTTTTTCATCACTGCAACTTCTAAACAATGAAAACATGAGCTTGTCATTTTGTTTCATTGGTAATACCGGATGCAACAGGTTTTCTGGAGGTAAAATTTTACATTTTACGAGCCCATTCATTCCTTCCAAATTCGACGTAGTTGAGCAGGCTGCATCACCAGTGATGTGGATCTTAGGATGTCCAGTGGGGAATTTTCCATTCTTACACACCCACGGGTAAAGAGAGCATATATCAATGTACTTTATCTTTTCCCCTTTTTTGCATTTATAGAAATCGACGACATTTCCGGTTCGACCGCCATAAAAAGCATCGCGAGGATTTAGAGGGGAACTTTGAATAAGTTGGTGGGAGTTTAAGAAATCTCTGTCTTCTTTTTTAAACGACTTGAGATTCTTCCGAAACACACAAGACCATATTTCAATTACCTCGTAACCGAAATCCCTCAGTCTTTCTGTCCTCGCTTTTGTTGTCTCATACCTTCGGTTCAACGTGTCATTCTCGTTTTCGTGCAGAGGATCATCCCGTCTATGCTTCAAGCAGAGAGGGTGGCCATGGTAATAGCATCCGTGGTACTCAAAAATTTGGTTGGTTTCTTGACAAAAACCATCAACCTTTACACCGTGTATAACTACCTCTTTGCCTCTATACGAATGTTGGATAGTTATGTTCCTTTGCTGTTCTTCCCAAATCATCCACTTGATAGCTTCTGTTGACTGGTTGTCAATGCATCTGTATCCTTTTTTAGGTATTAACCCGTTGGTGTTTGGCTTAAGAAAGTTACGTCTATATAAAAGATTGCAAGCTGAAGCAATCGTTACCGATTCTAAAAATGGTTCAACGTTACATTGGGTAAGAAATAATTTTCTAAATTGCAAGCAAGCCCCCGTCAAAATTTTGACATCACTCTTGCAGTATTCTATAAGTTCTTGCTTCATTTCAAAAGTATCATTTTGATGTTCTGAATGCCATTTTAAGAAAGTATTACGCTCTTCCGACCTCATAGAATTAGCATTGTAATATTCTATTGCTGGCAATGTTCCTTTGTATTCTTCATTTTCAATAGTGTTGAAGAGGTATGGAAAGTAACCTTTCTTTAAAACAGGTGGCAAGTCGAATGCCTTTGGGAGCTTTGATAAGGCCATAGGAAAGTAGTTTATTGAGTCGATAAATTTTACATTTCCTATTAACATCAATATTATCTTTGTTCCTCGCATAATCAATTCAGGGCTTAGTACTGTTTTCTCTAAGACATGGTTTAAAATGAACTGATGGTCATAGGCTTGACCATTGTGGGCAATCACAACCACATTTTTAAATTTTTTTCGAATTTCAAGTATATATTGAACAAATTTAGGTACAACGTCTTCTCCTTGTAGAACGTTCAATGACAATTTACAATATTTACAGAAATGCAAATCAGGATGCTCCACGCAATGACTACATTTGTTTTGAAAGACGCATAAATTTGGTTCATGTTTTGTTATAAAAGCTTTGTTTGTTGTTGTTGCTTCATCTCCGTCATTCCAAATTTTGTCTCCAATTACTTTTTCTTGGCGACTTTCTAGATCATAAAATACATACAAGACATTTTTCAAATCAGGTTTTCTCGTATTAGGTATAATAAAACACTTATGGTCTTCAGGAACATGTACTTTACAGTTCTTGCAAAAGAACTCTCCACAAATATGTTGTCGACTTCCTCCATAGGATTTTAAACAACCAAGACATCTTTTTATTTGCTCACAGATAGACTGTTTTCCTGACGAGCCGCTCGTTTTGTGGTTGTCATAGCATCCTGTTCCTTTAAAATTTCGATTACAGTCGGGGCATAAAATTTGTTTCTGAGTTTCCTTACATATTGGAGAACTCTGACATTGCGAACAAAATGCAAGACATCCATAATGTTTACTCTTTGTATTGTAAGGTACATGGCAAATTTCACAGTAGAAAGAACAGCAAAATGCGGCAGTTAAAGATTTAATGACATTAAAATGATTATTATAATATAATAAATATATTTTTTTATCGTTTCTGTCATTTGAAACTCCTTCGTAAATTAATTTACGGCCTTTTGTTCTGTGCTCGTAAACAGTAATTTTATAGTTTCTTAAATGAGTTTGAAATAATTTCAACTCATCAATTCCACAACCTCCTGGTGGTATTTGGATTCCAGTATCGTTCAGAAGTTTCAGCGCTCTCTCAGTTTGGATATTGCCTATATCTTTTCGTATACTATCAAAATTGTATTCCTTGTCCGTGTATGCCTTTGCTACCACCAGAGCTCGAGGCAAGCATAATTTATCTGTGTTTTTTACACAAATAATTCCTCTGCGATTGGCACATTCTTCGTTAAACGAATTGAACATGGAGGTAGGTTTTCTTCCTTCTCCAGCTGGCATTTCAACTGATGTTATGGATAAAGTAAAATCATCAGTGCTTAGGCCATCAGAATTACTCTGGAATATTTTGGAAATCATCTCCCAAACATCATCCATGCTGAGCTCTGAACAGGTTTTGTAATTAATCCATCCACTACCTCGCTCATGAGAAAAACTTTTTCCCGAAAATGTTATCCCCACCTTGTCGGATTCCTTTAGACCTTCCACGGCAAATCGTACCATGTCTTCAATGGCCTTTCTTATCCATGAAGTTGGTTCTTCATGCCTTGGAATAGGGTTGATTTTAAAATCTATTTTCCGGCCATTTAAGTTGAACCGTTTAATTTTTGTGTTAATATCTGCCAAAACTTGAATTCGCTGAAATTAAAAATAACAACACAGGAAAAAATTATTTTTTTTTTTAAATTTTTATTTTATTTAAAATAGTGTTTTTGTGAATTAATTAATTCATTTTGTGTGTTTAGGAAGAGTGTAGGCAAAATATGTTCTACCTCTTCAATTAAAATTTCATTTTTTTGCTTCCTCCCTCTTCGGAGCTTCTGTTGGTGTTGTTGCTGTTCTTGTTGATGTTGCTGTTGTTCATGTTGCTGCTGTTCATGTTGCTGCTGTTGATGTTGTTCTTGTATTCCTTGTAGATGTTGTTGTTCCTGCTGTTTGTGTTGCTCCTGCTGTTGGTGTTGCTGTTGTTGTTGATGCAACTGATGTTGATAAGTTTGTTGCACCTGTGCTGGTTGCTCCTTCTCGTGGAAATCGATCACAAAGGAGCGATCGAAAGGCTCCACGACTTCCAGACAGAGCGTGTGTAGCTCCTTGATGTCCTCCTCTTCCATTTGGGCATTACACCTTTTTGGTAGGAATACCTAAAAATAAAAGTTTATTATAATTTTTTAAAGAAAATAGTAAGAACAATTTAAGCATACCACATATTCGTCTAACTCGACCAAAATTTGTTGGCCAAACTTGGTTGCTATCCTTTTGGCAGAAGTAATGGGAAACTTCCTCTTCTGAACCAATTTAGATAGAGAGAGAAGTGGTTTCCTGGTTGAACTTGTCGGCTCCTCCTTGCGTACACTCACTGCAGATTTCATTTTTTTTTAAAAGTTTGACATATTGAATGTGCGTTTTCACTGAAGAACTAAAACTGAATCAAAAACTCAGGCAACTATTGCTTTTATAGTATGGACTGACGAATATTTTGGTCATTTCCCCTAATATGAAACTTAAAAAAATCGAAGAATTACCACTCCTGGCACTCAATGCATTTATTTGACCTGACTTTTCCCCTCAAACAAATATAGCATTCCACTACCAATTTAGTATTCAGAATCCTCTGTTGATTTATCCGTAGATATCAATATTTGATTATTTTGTTCATCAATACAATACCTATCAAATAGGAGGCAACGAAAGTGTACGACGTCGATCCTTTGCAGTCATAAATTAGTTCGAAAATTAGGTTTTATGACTCGCATCGTCAACAATAAAATTTACTAGAAACCATTTTCAATCGTCATCATAATTTGCCCCTTTTTTACAAACAATCAAACATACCTTTACCTGTAACTTGACCCTTTCCGCTTTCCTTTTTTAAAACAATCTAATATGCTTTAACAGTTTTATATTCAGAATCATCTGTTTATTTATTCATCAACCGTGTGTCGCATAGATCCTTTACAAACAACCATAAACAACATCTTACATTAGGTTTTGTGACTTGCTAATAAAATCATATATTTATACAAGACACGTTCCCATCTCTTTCATTGGCTTTTTTAAAATTTTCAAAATTTTCAAAATTTTCAAATTTTCAACCGTTTAACGATCGGTTGGTCTAATAGGCAGAGTCATAAACAACATCGCACCATATCTTCCTATTGAAAAATTAACACTCCTGACACTCAGTACATTTATTTGACCTGCCTTTCCCCCTCAAACAAATATAGCATTCCACTACCAATTTAGTATTCAGAATCCTCTGTTGATTTATCCGTAGATATCAATATTTGATTATTTTGTTCATCAATACAATACAATACCTATCAAATAGGAGGCGACGTCGATCCTTTGCAGTCATAAATTATTTCGTTAATTAGGTCTCGTGACTCACATCGTCAACAATAAAATTTACTAGAAACCACTTTCAATCGTCATCATAATTTGCCCCTTTTTTACAAACAATCAAACATTCCTTTACCTGTATCTTGACCCTTTCCATTTTGCTTTTTTAAACAAATCTAACATAGCAGTTTTATATTCAGAATCCTCTGTTGGTTTATCCGTCAATAAGAATATTCTTATTTAGGTACATCAATGCAATACCTATCAAAAGACGACACCGTGTGTCGCATCGTTACAAACAACCATAAACAACATCGTACATTGGGTTTTGTGACTTACATATAAAATCATTTATTTATACAAGACACGATTCCATCTCTTACATTGACCTTTTTTAAATTTTCAAATTCTCAACTGTGTAACGCTCGCTCCACTACTGCACCTATTCATTTATTTATACAAGACACGATCCCATCTCTTACATTGACCTTTTTTCAAATTTCAAATATTCAAATTCTCAACTTTGTAACGGTCGCTCCACTAGTGCACCTATTCCTACTAACATGAATGTAAGTATTCAACGATAGAAAAAGAATTGTTAGCAATAGTATGGGCAACGAAACAGGTTCGTCACTATCTTTACGGTAGAAGATTTAAAATATTAACCGATTATCGACCATTAGCATGGTTGCATAATCTTAAAGAACCTAATAGTAAGTAACAAAGATGGAAGATCAAATTAGAAGAATATGACTTCGATATAAGATACCTAGCAGGAAAAGAAAATAAAGTTGCAGATGCACTTTCAAGAATAAAGAGAGATACAATAAATGCATTAGAAAAGGAAGAAGATTTAGTTAGCACCAGACATAGTGTAATATCAGATAGTTCCAATCTAATATCAATCACAGAGAAACCCTTAAATACATTCAAAAGACAAATAATATTAGAAAAAGGTGAAAATAACATAGAAGAGATAACTTTCCCATTCCCAGGAAAAAGAAGAACAAAAATAATCAGAAAAAAACTTCAGCAAAGAAACCTATGAATACATAATAAAAGAATGTGATACAAACATAATAAACTGTATATACACGGTAGAAGATAGATCATTTTTAGAATTCCAAGATTATTGGAAATTACATCATAATAATCAGAAACTTATTAGGACAAACACCTTTTTAATTGTCATTAAAACTCCAGAAACTGAAGAAGAAATAAATAAAATACACTTAAATTATAAGCATACAGGAATTGAAAAAACTTATTTAGAAATAGAAAGAAAATATTATTCACCAAATATGAAAGAACTAATAACAAAAGTAATTAACAATTGCGAACTATGTAATGTTAAAATAGAAAGAAATCCAATAAAACTCCCATACGAGAAAACAATCACCCCAGAAGACCCACATCAATATTATCACATGGATATATGGATACTTTCCCACTCTATAAAATATCTCACATGCATAGACAAATTCAGCAAATTTGTATGTGTAGAAAAACTCAAAACAAAGAACCAAAAAGATGTATTAAATACTATAACAAAAATCTTTACATATATGACAAGGCCAAAATATATCGTACTAGATAACGATCCCTCATTTCAGACTTATATAGTAAAAGAATACTTTAGAGAGAAAGAGATAGAAATTCATTTCACAACCCAATACAGGCAAACAGGAAGCTCAGATATTGAAAGAGTGCACAGCACGCTAAATGAGCATTTAAAGATTTTAGAAGGATCAGACAATTTAGTCGACAACGTTTTACGGGGAGTAGAGGTTTATAATCAAACAATACATTTGACCACTAAAGAAAAACCAGTAGACATACATTTAAACAGAGTTGATATATTAAATTAGTGCGCGAAAGGATAGAAAGTAAAGATAAAGAAAAAATATTAAAGAAATTAAATAAAAATAGGAGTGATAAGGAAATTAATCCTTACTATACTTAAATAAATTATCCCGAGCGATTTGATAAACTAAAAACAAAACATAAAAAAAAAAAACAAAAGTTATAAAACAAAAAGACAAGAAAGTTACAATAAGACCACACGTACGAACACAAGTTTTGCACAAAGACCAATTCAGGAGGAAGACAAAATTCGCGACCATCCAATATGAAAGCAGTAGTGATACTCCTAATGGTTATTCTGTACAAGCAAATAACGGTAGTACGACCGCAGGAAATACAAATTAGTGAAATTAAACAAGAATTTTTAATAATAGAAAGTGAAAAGGTAGAACTCATTGAAAAATATAATACCATGATACATTTAATCAATTTAACCGATTATAAAGGACTAATCGAACAAATAAAAGCACAATATAAAATAATGCCAGAAAAACATTATAAACAATTAAGTGAAATAATTAAATTAGAAAAAAATTGATTTCCTAATCCCACATCATATAATTAAAAGAGGATTAATAAATTAAGGAGGTATTGTCTTAAAATTTATATTTGGAACAATGGATGACGGTGATAGAATAGAAATAGAAACCCAACTTAAAACAGTGGAAGAAAATAATCATAATGCCATAGATAACTTAAATAAACAAATAAAGATAAATGATCATTTTAATAATCAATTTAAAACTTTAAGTGCCTTGATGAACCAAGGCATTGAAACAATAAATAAATAAAAAAAAATGGAAGTAATGACATTGATAACCTTCGTATAGAAATAGAATTCAATAACAACATAAAAGAAATTAAAGAAACTTTAGGAAAAATAGAAGACGTAATACCGACAAGCAGAACAGGAATATTAACACAAGACATAATTACAAGCCAAGAAATTAAAGAGAATAATATCACATTTGAAAAATTGAATGAATTAAAAATCAATTTAGCAACTTAAAAAGAAAATATATTAGTAATTGTATTAATTCCACAATATTCCAACCAAAAGTTTAATAAAATATATATTCAAAACTTTCCTATAAATAATAAAATTAAAAATTTACTAACAAATAACTTTTTAGAATTAAATAAAACATTATATTATGTAACAAAAGGAATAAAAAAATTACAAATATTAAAAGACGATTGTATAGAAAATATATTAATAAGCAAACAAATGAAATGCAAAACTAAAGAATACAAAGGAAAAAATGTAATAATGGAAAAAGAAAAATATTTAATAATTAAGAATCTGTAAAAAACCGAAATACAACAAAATTGTAATATTATAAATTATATATTAGAAGGAAATTACTTAATCAAAGCTGAGAACTGTAAAATTTCAATAAACAATGTAATTTATAATAGAAAGTATTACAAAGAAGAAAAAATAATACCTGTATTAAACTTTAACTTTTCAAATGAATATTTTGAAGAAATCAAGTATGAATCCATTGATAACTTAAAAGAAACATTAGAAATAAAAAATAAAAAGGAAACACAGTATATTTTTAGTTTCTTAACAATTATATTAGTCATTGCGATCATTGTAATAATAATATTGTACAAAATAAAAAGTCAAAATTAAACTATAATAAATCAACCTCCAGTCATAAACGAACTGAAGGAAGACTCTAAGGAGGGAGGAGTTATGGCAGCAGCTTATCTTAATAAAGAAACATTCTTTTAAACATATGAAAGTAACTAAGAACAAATGTACCAACATAGTTTAAGTAATTAAGAACAGATGTACCAACATAGTTCAATACAACACAAGAACAAAGGGATGCCTCATCAACCTTTTTTAATTCCAAGGGAAGGTAATAAAGCAGGATAGACCCAGGACGAGACAAAAAACAATAATAAAAACCAAACAGGAAACGACGCCTTACATTAAGTATAGAAAATGTATAAATAAGGATACTTCATATTTTGTAGAGTTAGATTCTAAGAAGACATTAATAAAGAAAGAGCTCTTGCTCTTAAAGTTATTTTAAAATAAAAAATTGTATTTTGATTTACATCGAACATAAAATTTATATATAACAGCAGAGGTTCAGGTCAGGTTTTCCAAATATCAGGAAGAATAGTAGCAGAAGCCTGAGCCTCTGCGAAGTTTTTTTTTGCCTCCTTCGGATCGTCCGTTTGACTTTGAGCAAGGACATCCTATACAGTCGTAGTATTCCTTTGTCCAATACAAAGAAAATAACTTCAAAGGCACAAAGACCAGAGTCTAAGAGGGTACTATATATCTATAAACGATATATCTACATAGATAAAAAAGGGATTTGAAAAAAAAGAAGAAAGGGTGTCCAGTGGAAAAAGTGAAGAATTTGAAGAAAGTGAATATAAACAAAGAAGAAGTTTAATTTTTTTTACCTTAAAAATTAAATATAGATTATTTTGTTTTAATTAAAATAGAGTAAAAATTGAATTGTGAGAATCCAGTTCTCCAAATATTTTTTTTGTTCAACTAATTAATTTCTTTTAAATTTGAATTCGGTTTAAATTACACTAGTAAGAAAAGTGATTTTAAAGGCTTGCCTAAATATACCTATGTGCAATAAAGTCAGTGGTGGCCAATGTGCTACCCCTGTTTCTCAATGTGATGCCGGCAGGACGACGAGGGACCAGGAAACTGTGAGTAAGAACACTTTTTTTTTGTTTGTGAATAAAAGATCTTAAAAAAGCCTCTAAGGTCAATTCACTTCTGGATTTTGGTTTAAACCTTTTAAATGTTTTTTTTTTTATATTTTTTTTTAGTATTTTTAATCATTTATATTAAGATAAGAAAAGAAACGAGTGGGAGAACTGGATTGAGTTTTTTTTTTCTTAAATGAATTTGAATTTGAATGATAAAGTGTAATTTGAATTATAATTGAAGTATACAAAATGGTGTGTAAAGGCTTGGTAATGCCGTCCAGATGTAGATTTTGATCTTAGGACATGACAGACTAACTTTCTCAATGGACTAATTCGTGACTGGTTGAGTCATTTCAGGGGCTATTTCTACTGCATTCGGCCATGGAAATAGCGAAGGAAGTATCTTCACGATACTTGGGCGGGTTGGCCAGACTTTCGTCAATAACACCAGACGAAAGTTTGGGATTCGGTCGGTGTGACGGTATTTAAGGTAGAAAGAGGTGCTTTAGAGAAAATGTTTACATTTTTAGATTTTTTTTAGCTTTATATAGGGTTTTCTTTTTTTTTTACTTAATTTTTTTTATCATAATTTGTTTTTATTAATTTTTTTATTATAATTATTTTTTTTGGTGAAGGTTTTTTTTTTTTTTTGATTATTTTCTTAGGTTAGTGGTTTTATTTTTTTTTTTGATTTTTTCTTTTAAACTTAATTCGAAGCACCGATTTCTAGTCTCTCTTGGATATCGTCAAAGTTCTGGTTTGTGTCATTAACATCTTTAAGTTACCTTAGGCACGAGAATAAATAATGTTTAGTCGAGCAGGAGGTGTACTGGGAGGTGGCAAGAACCACCGAACGCGACGAGCTGAGCCGTGCAACCACAAGCGTGCTGTAGCCTCTTCCAGTACTCCCAAGTATTCCCCCGTGGAGACCTGGCTCCTAACAATGGCGCCCAACGAGAAATAACTGGGAAAAGGAGGGTCACACGTCAAACGGAAACAGTAGACGAGGAAAGCGAAGCAGTTTAGACCCCTATACTTTCGACTGTACCACCGACAGTGACAGAAAACGACGACTTAGACAAGACATACCAAGAGATAACTAACATTATCCGCAGTATAAAAATACTTGGAACAAACGATAAAAACAACAACTTACAAAATACTAATATACAAAACGCGACAGTAAGACGTGATGAGGCCGCAGGGGGCCTTGAAGATGATGAAGACAATGAAAACGAACAAGAACGTATGCGAACAGAACTAGAACAATTGACCCAACAAAATTTATAACTCGAAAGATTACGATTAGAACAAGAACAACTAACTTTACGAAATTTTGAATTTGAACAAGAACGACAACGAATAGAACAAGAACAAAAACGATTACGTTTAGAACAAGACCGAATTACGGACCTAAATCGAAAACTCGAAATAGAACGTGTAAGACTTACTAAACAAAACTATGAATTTGAACAAGAACGATTACAAACAGAACAAATAAGACAAAACCAAAACCGAACTAGTACGAATTCAACTACTAACACACCAAATATAAACGTACTGACAGAACTCGATTTGTACGAAAGAATGCAAAAAGTTGCAACTCTAACTGTCAAGGAAAGCCAGACCAAAACAATGAGTGTTCTTGCAGATGGCTTGTCAGAAATGTACAAGTTGTTTGATAAGAACATGAAAGAGGTCAATTCCAAGTTATTTAGTTTAGAACAGTCCTTGACAGTTCAGAGAGACACGTTGAATGTACAAGACTAAGAACAAAACAACACGAGTACCACTCGATAAATAGTCAATCGACATCGCATCCGTCAGATGGAAGCTCTTCATTTAGAGATACCAATCGAAGGATTGATGTTCATAAGTGGGGAGTTAAATTTGACGGTTCGTCAAAGGGCATGTCAGTTGGAATTTTTATTTCTCGAGTGGAGACATTACAGAAAAAAAGTGGACTGTCTGACGATCAGCTTTTCGCTAATTTAAACCATTTGATCACGGGCTCTGCTGAGCGTTGGTATTGGGATATTTGTGAGGAAAACCAGAATGATGAATTATTTAACTATCATGATTTGAAGACCGAATTACTTCGACAATTCAAACACAACAAGCGTGACCATGAAATCCTCGAGGCAATCATGAATCAAAAACAGCAATCCCATGAAACATTCGATGAATTCTATGCTGATATTAGAGGTCTGACTTTGCAAATGCAAGTCAGACCTAAAGAAAATTATTTGGTTAATGGTAAGGAAAAATTTGAAGGAAAGAATCAGCACATTAGTTTTTGGTTGTGCTATCAGTAATATTCGCGAATTGAGAGAGGAATGTAAAAGAGCCGAAGAGCATTTAGCGTTAAGGGATGCCAAGATAAAACGTTTTACACACGAAATAGATGTTAGTAACTGTTTACGAAATAGAGATAGAGCAAGTGATTTAGAAGAAGATGACTTTGATTTAGCAGCTTTTCAAGCTAAGAGACCAGAAATTAAGGGTTTTAGAGAACAAGAGAAGTATAAAGGACAAGAAAAGAAAAGAGATGAATTGAAGGACAAACAAAAGCCTTTTGACGATTGTCCGTCCTCTTTTCATACCTTAACATTTTTATGTCATGTCAGGGAAACCCGAAAGTCGGCAGTACATCCGGGAGTCAACCGCCGACGACAAAACCCCTCCCGGAGAATTCGAACAACCTAAAAGAGTAGAGATTTTGAAAAGAAAAACTGAAAATGAAAATAATAATAAAGATACTCACCAGATTGAAGAACGAAACCATCATAAAAGTCTTCACCAGAGAAAGATAGAAAATGAAAATGCTAGAAAGAGAATTTTGGTGAAGAAATAGATTGGATAAAAGTGAAGAGTAGGAATTATCTGAAGATTATGAGGCTAAGGGAGAAAAGTGCAATTGAAAGACTGACTAAAAATAAAATTGAAGCTACAATACTGAAGAGTTGTGAGCTGTGCTTTGCTTGAGTCGTGAATAAATAAGCTCGTAATTTTTATCGTTTTTACTTAAGTTTTCATCATTTGAAAAATCTAAATTGTGTTAAAATTTAAAGTTGCAACCCCAATAGTCGTTTTGATTCATTTATTTTGTGTTCATATTGACTGTTAATGTGATTATTGCTATTATTTGGCTGCGCGTATAAAGTGCTCATTTTAAGCTTGCTACTCTTGGCGATTCCTTATTTTCGGTCAAGCTTGGACTCTTTGTGTTTTTATTTTGTTATTCCCTGCTGGATTACAACAAATACAACACATCATAAACTACCTGTCATCATATTTTTACATCTGTACTTGTTTCTGTCATCAATCAAAATCATCTGTTATCTGTCATCGACTACATTACCGACTATTCATCTACATATGGGTTTGTATATATGATAACTGGAATACAAATTTTCAAAGTACACTAAGAACCAACATTACTTATTTAAATTTTTAAACAATTAATTTACCAACATCATTTAAATTAAGAAGTAAAAATCAACATCATCTAAAGCCTAGTACGCTGCTGATGCGAAACGAAATTTCCCATACAAAAATGACATGACGAAATCATAAACGAAAAATTTCGCTGTGCTTTTCGTTTTTCAGTACGCTGCTGAACGACGAAATGTGTCATTTTAGTGGATAGCTGTACTAGATTTCGTAGTACAATTCTCCACTCTTTTCGTTCTCAATTTAATTGCCCGGTATATTAATTGCTTGCGAAATTTTGACGTTTTATTTATTTATTGAAAAATTTTTCGAATATTTTCGTTTATGATTTCGTCATGTCATTTTTGTATGGGAATTTTCGTTTCGCATCAGCAGCGTACTAGGCTTAAAATTGAACTTCAATTTCCAGACAGAACTCTCCACAAATATTTTCCGCTGTGGTTTTCGTTTTAATTTCGCTCTGCACTTGGAGACTGCCCAAAAATTTCGTTTCGCATCAGCAGCGTACTAGGCTTAAAAAGGAAAAGTAAAATCAAAACAATATGTCTATGTGCTCAAGCTGCGATAAAGTTGCCGATTATTTGATTGACTCCGTAATTTGCAATGGAAATTGTAGAAAATTATTTCATATGGCCTGTATTGACGCACCATATAGTACAATAAAACTCTTCAAAGAGAGAAAATCGTTCTACTTTTTCTGCGACGACTGTGATCCGTTCGCATACACAAACATTGTTCGTGATGTACTGCAGAATAAATTGAATCTTGACAAATTACATTCGCATGTACTAAGACTATCAGAAAAGGTGGACAATTTAAATTCCATGTATACTAATGACGCAGTTAATAAAGAAGTAGAAATGTCGAATATTCCAAATGATTCTGCTTGTTTGAAACGTAAGATTGACGACATCGATTCCGAAGATAATCCCTTGACAAAAAAACTTGCTACAAACTCTACTCAACCAGAATCCTCATCTTTATCGACTCAGCCAACTGAATCCGTACAGCAGCCAACATCCGAAGAAATAGTGTTGATACACCCTTCACCAACCTCTCAACAACCTATGGCAACACCGACTGAATCTCCTTTAACAGACGCTCTTACATCATCGCTATCATCATGCCCTCCTCTTCCTTTTACTACGCCATCTATAGGTACGTTACCAGCACCATTAATTCCTACGTTTAATACAAATAGACAGGGAGTTCGAAATATCTCCTATATCTAGTGGTTTAAAAGTAGTCGAAGGTCACCGTGCTCTATTCATATCAAAACTCGACCCTTCAACTAATGCTCTTGACATTAAGAATTATATTCAAAAAAAGTTTGGTTTCTCAACAACCATGAAAGTAGAGAAATTGATCAACCGCAACTATTCGAAATATGCATCTTTCAAACTAAGAATGCCCGACTCTATCTTTGAACTTCTCAACTCCGTTTCTATGTGGCCTAGTGGTAGAAATAGTCCACGAATTTGAAAATAAGCAAATCAGCACAAGAATATCATCTTCTAACCATTTTCGCAATATCCAGACAATGCCACATCATCAAAGAAGCAGCTTCAAAAAATTCTAATCTATTATCAAAATGTCAACGGACTACGGACAAAGATTAATAAGGTCTACAAAAATATAACCATTCTACCACACGACATAATCATTTTGACTGAAACTTGGCTAAACAATACATTCTTGGATACGGAACTCTTCGATTCGAATTATCAAGTGTACAGACGTGATAGACACTGCTTAAATGACATCAGCACTGTAGGAGGTGGACTTTTGTTTGCCGTAAAAAATTGCTTGATATGCACTTTGGTTGACGACTTTCATCAATCTGATGTTGAAATAATTTGCATAAAAGTTAAAACTGCGACAGAACTGCTATACATTATCGCCACATACATATATACCTCCAAGCTCTCCTAACAATGTTTATGAAAACTTAATTAATTGCATAGACAAAATAAACGATCAAATTGAACCACAAGACGAGTTACTAGTCTTAGAAGATTTCAATCTTCCAAACTTGATCTGGACTAAACAGACGAATGAGAGCTATCTATCTCCTATTAACATCTCCTCTACCAACGAATTCTTGACAATTGACAGTCTTTCCTCATGTGGACTAAGCCAATTTAATGGTATTGGCAACAATTTCAACAAAATATTGGACCTTGTATTCTTCTCTGACACACTCAATGCTGATATTGCTGTAAATTCAGCCAATACCCTACTTGTCGAAGAAGACCGACATCACCCAGCATTAGACCTATCTTTTAATTTAAATGTATGTAATGTTCCTAATTGTTCCAAAGAAAATCTTGAATTTAACTTTAAAAAATGCAGACTTAATGAACTTTTCAACCTGTTATGTAATGTTAACTGGAATCATTTGTTTGAGAACTGTGACATTAATGCTATGTGCTCTAAATTCTACTGTGTTCTCTTTAACTTTTTTTATGAGACCACACCATTGCGAAAACCGCGCAATATTTCTAAATCTCCTCCATGGTTTGACTCTTGCCTAAAAAACTTAAAAAATAAAAGAAACAAGGCCTGGATTAAATATAATAAAACAAAAGCTGATAATAACTTGGTAATATACAATGAGCTAAGAAATATGTTTATTGAATATTCAGATATTCTTTATAATGACTTTATTTTAAATACCGAAACTGACATAAAAAACAACCCAAAAAACTTTTGGAGCTATGTTAATATTAAGAGAAATACTGACGGGTATCCAAACTGCATGTCTTTCAACAACGAACTTAGCCATGACTCTGAAAAAATTTCAAATATGTTTGCAAATTTTTTCAAAGATGCTTTCGAAGTAGCGAACTCCTGTCAAACGCCTGATTTATTGGCCCTCTCACAAAATTTCCCTCATTTGAATTCGATTAGTCTTTGGATCTCTGAAGATGATATCGTTCGTAAAGCTTCAGAACTTGACATTTGTTATAGCCCTGGTCCAGATGGTGTACCTTCTTATATTTTGAAAAAATGCGCATCATACTTATCCTATCCTCTTCATATTCTTTGTAATGAATCGCTCAAATCTTCAGTTTTTCCTGAAATTTGGAAGAGTTCATACATAACACCGATACATAAAAAGGGTAGTAAAAATGAAATAAAAAATGATCGTCCCATTGCAAAACTGTCCGTCATCCCTAAGTTATTTGAGTCCATTATTTGTAAAGTCATATCGTTTAATTCTGTGGCCACAAGCAATAACCGCTTAAGTCGGCTTAAGACAAAAATGAGTTAAAGGCGCCATCATAATCTGCATCCTCGGTTCTGTTATAGAAAAAAAATCCCTATTTTCTAATCTCAATAATTGTCGAAATAAACCAAAAAGAAAAAATCGCTTAAGTCGTTTTCATAGTAAACAACATTTACAATAACCGCTTATCTCACAAAAGAATGTTGGAACTACAAAATGTCGGTATCAAATAATGACTTAGGTTGATTTAAGATACTTTTCCAAATTAAAAAACTATTCACAATTTAACCAAGCATATTATACTGAAAACAACTTAACTCGACTTAAGCGTTTATTCCAAATTTAACAAATTTTCTTCGTTAAAGCTAAACAGACATAAGCTGTTATTGCGAATTTCCGTTGGGTACTTCGAAGGAGACTATGCAGGGTAAGCGGTTATTATAAATATAAAATTTTAGGAACCACAGAATTAAAATAAGTTTAGATGTTATTCCAAATGCAAGGGTGACATTTCAGTTGACTTAAGTGTTTTGGGAAGTGAAGTTCTTCATAGAATTCGATTAAGATCAAAGTGTTGTGAAGATAAGTTTACATAATAAAACAAGTGCAACAGTATGAGTTCCCGAGCCTTACAAATTTTAAACCTGGCAAGAAAAGGTGTGTTTGGTAAACGTGATGAGAAGACATTTGTTAAACGGCAGAAAACAAACGATCCCTGTGAAAGAGCATGTGATTTAGGTAAATGTTTTTTATTAATGTATATTTATGAATGTGTATTGTTAGTTCGTCCTTTTAGCATCCGACGGCAATTTGTTTTCTGAGCCTGTAATTCACGAAACAAAGTCATCTGCACATGGAGTTGATTATGACAATCTGGATATACTTTTTGAAGAATTTGGTGGCAATATAAACAGCAACACAGTATCTGATCATGATTTCAGTTCAGATGACTGTCCGTGATCCCATTTTCGAGCTTTCAGACATGGATATTTCTTCAGATTCCCTTGACGAAGAACTATTGCAGATGGGAAAGCAACTTGAGGAAAATTTGGTTGATTCTCCTCCACGTACTGCAGTTGAAAACCAATTGGAATATGATTCGCGAAAAGTCATTGCAATAAAAAGAAACAGAGGAGAATCATACACTCGAAAAACTGGAGTAGTTGAGGCAAGAAAATGTAAGCCTCTTAACAGCTGTCGACAAAATTGCAAGGACAAAATCCCTTTTGAAAAGCAGAAGGAAATCTTCAAATCCTATTGGGCGTTGGGAACGTTCAACCAAAGAATCCTTTTTATCGGAGCTTTAATAGAAATAGTAGATAAAAAATCACAGACATTAAAAAAAAGCGAGACTCGACCCCGAAACCGACAGCATCATATAAAGTATTTCATTAACATTGAGAAAGATAAAATTCGTGTCTGTCAAAAGTGCTTCAAACTATGCTTCAACGAAACCGAAAGTTTTCTGAAATCCGTTGTAAAAAAAAAATTGGAGCAACCGAATATGCCTTTTAAAGATCACCGTGGTTTGGCTGGAGGAAGTAATAAAATGGCTGACGAAATGGTTGATGTTGTTAAGGCCCATATAAATAGCTTTCCTGCATACGAAAGCCACTACTCAAGGCGTGACACTTCGTGCAAATATTTTCATGCGGATTTGACATTGACAACTATGTACAAACTATTCTGCGAAAAACATCCGGGAGTATCCGTTAGTTTGAGCAAATTTTCACAAATATTTAAAGGTATGTGTATTGTATATACTTAATTATTATAATCATGTATTTAAGTAGTATGTGAAATCTTCAATAATTAATTTGTATTACTTTGGTAGGTATGAACATAAAGTTTAAGAAGCCCAGCATCGACACATGTAATAGGTGTGACACCATGAAAACAAAAATAGAAATAGCGAAACGTGATGGAGCTGAGGAAGTTGCAAGCCTTCAAAGTGATTTGGATAAACACCATACCATGGCAGACTTGGCATACGACTCTAAAAGGGAAGATAAAATACTGACCAAAGAAAATCCCGGAATCAAGGTTTTTGCATTTGACTTTCAACAGTGCCTTCCAACACCATACCTCCGAAACTCTGTAAGTTTTTACAAAAGGCAGATGTGGACAAATAATCTTACGGTTCATGATTTTTACTCAAACACCCCGTATTGTTTTATGTGGCACGAGGCAATGGCTAAGCGAGGAGGAAATGAAATTGCATCATGTTTGCTGAAGCATATGCAAAATGTAAGCGCAAACAAAAAAGTAAGACATTTGATTTTCTATAGTGATTCTTGTGGTGGTCAAAATAAGAATTCATTTGTGAGTACAATGTAGATCATGTACTGATAGAAAAAAAAAAAGAAACGAACAGAAGTACGGATTCATCATCCTCATGATTGGTATAATTTTGTCCGAACCGTGGGTTTAAAAAACCCATTCAATGTAATTGAAATGAACAACAAGGATTTCTTTGACTTTGGTTCTGTTTCAAAAACAAAACTTTTGTGGAGGAACCGGGATGAAGAATCAAACAAACTTGTATGGAATAAGGTGAGATGGTTGAGATACAACAGAACTACGTTTGGTAAAATTGAATACAAAACAAGCCTTGATAAAAATCAGCCTTCTTCAACCATAAATGTTGCAAAACGGGGAATCAACTCAATTAAATTGAGTGAAATTACCAATGCAACAGCAAAAAATTTAATAAGTTCACATAAAAAAGCCGATCTTAAAAGCTTATTTCCGTTTATTGATCCTGCATTTCATGAATTTTATAACAACCTAGATACGGTAATGCAACCTGTAGCTGACATACGTCCTGACCTAGTAGATGTAGACGAAAATGAAGAGTTCTAAGCCTTTTCTTATTTTAAAGTGTTTTTTTTAAATGTATACCTACTTTAACATATCTATGAACTTGAATTTGATGTTTTTTTTGTTTTGTTTTTGTTTTTGTGAATTTACATACCTCTAATCTGTTATTTAATAATTTGTTTTAATAAAAAAAATATCGCTTAAATTTATTTAAAAAAAACATAACTATAATGAAAAACAGCTTATCTTATTTAAGAGAACATGAACTGAAATTTTCAGTTTGCAATAAGAGCGTGACATAGGTAAGTAAGAAGGACAGGAATTCATTTTGGAGAAACAACTTTATTTTTCTTTTCTTGCAATAAAATCGCTAATAAACAAATTTAAAAAAAGATAAATTGTTTATACGATTCCGGTTGAAGTGTTCTATCAGAATCTGTATAGGTTTTGCCTCCTAAATGCCTTAATTTTTTCCGAACTTAAAATAAAGTTTTAAAGTGATTTTCCCAATAATTACATTTTGAGACTTAAGCGGTTTTTGCTTGTGGCCACAGAATTGTAAGTCTATAATTTGTGACAGTCAACATGGTTTTGTTCAAAATAAGTCAACAGTTACTAACCTCTTTCATTTCAGTTCTTTTTGTTTAGATTCGTTTGAAAAACGGAAACAAGTTGACTGTGTCTTCACAGACTTCAGTAAGGCCTTTGATAAATTGTGCCATAAAACATTAATTTCCAAACTTAAATCCCAAGGCTTTAACGATAAATTTGTTAGTTGGGTTTCGCCGTACTTATATAATAGATCATACAGCGTAGTTTTTAGGAATGAGCGGTCATCATATTTTTATACCAACTCTGGCGTACCACAAGGTAGCCACTTAGGACCTTTTCTTGTTTATTTTGTACGTTAACGACTTACCTTCTATTATAAAACACTCATCTGTTTTAATTTACGCTGATGACATAAAAATTTTCAAACGTATTGACTCACTTGACGACTGTTTACTCCTACAAGATGATCTAAATAGTTTTCGCGAATGGTGTTTTATAAATAAGCTTTTACTAAACATAGACAAATGTAAATCAATGTGTTTTACACGCAAACAAAATGTCTTCTAATTTGACTAAACTCTCTACTTTCTCTGACCTAGGTATTATTCTTGACTCAAAATTAACTTTTACAAATCATTATGACTATATTATTAAAAAAGCAAATAAGACACTCGGATTTATAAAACGGTTTTCACATGATTTTCGCGACCCTTATATTCTTAAACTTCTTTATATATCATTTGTAAGACCAATATTGGAATATGGCTGCATAATATGGGCTCCCTTTTATTCAGTCCATATAAACAGAATAGAAGGAGTACAAAGAAGATTCATGTGCTTCTGCCTCCGTTTCTTCCCATGGTCCAATAGGCTCGAACTTCCACCGTACAATCATAGGCTCACGCTCATAGATCTTCCATCGCTTTCTAAACACAGAGAGTACATTCAGCTGTGCTTTATTATAAAATTAATCAATGGGTCAGTCATATCATCATCAATTTTGGAACAATTAAACTTTATTTATAGCCGTTTAAGTATTAGAAGACAAGTACCTTTACGTCCTATATCAAGCAGATCGAACTATGGTAAAAACAGTCCCCTCAACCAATTGATTTCAGTTTACAACAAGTATTACTTTTTGGTATATTCCGTAAGCGATGATTTTAAAAGTAAAACATTTAAAGTAAATTTTTTCAATACTTCAGTTTAGCATTTTTTTTTTTGATTGATTTTGCATTGTAAATTTATAAATCTAAGAATAAATGTAATATTAGTCTTAAGTTCTAACGTTAGTTTGTTTAACGAATTCAATAAATAAATAAATAAATAAATGATGCGATACTTTAAACTGACAATGACGAATGACAATAGGCCATTCGAAAAAGTGCAATTAGAAGGAGAGGATTTTGAAGGACTGTTAGATAGTGGAGCGTCCGTTACGTGTTTAGGAAAAGGAGCAATGGATTTTGTAAGTAGGAAAAATATCAAAATTACAAAAATGAATAATGATATTAGAACAGCTGATGGAAATCAACAGAAGATAGTAGGATGTTTTAGAGCGAATGTTTCATGGGATGGTAAAACACAAGAGTTGGAGATCCTGGTTGTTCCTAGTCTTTTGCAACCACTGTATCTGGATGTAGATTTCTGGAGTTCTTTTAATGTTGCTCCAAACATAATTAGTGAGCTTAACGCTTAAGAACAGCCAAATTTTCGCGATCTCTCACCAAATCAAGCTAAGCAGTTGAAGGGCATCAAGTTATTGTTTCCCTCCTTTACCGTACTCGGATTGGGTAAAACCAATCACGAAGAACATGTGAGGGAAGTGGATGACGAACAAATTCCCATAAAACAGAGGCATTATCCAATTTCTCCAGAAGTACAGAAACTGATGTATGCTGAACTAGACAGAATGCTGGAGATGGGAGTGATAGAGGAGAGTAATAGTGCTTGGAGTTCTCCGGTTGTTTTAGTGAGAAAGATTGGGAAAAATAGGCTGTGTCTGGATTCTAGAAAAGTTAATGCCAAAACGAAGAAGTTTGCTTATCCTCTTTCACATATAGAGGGAATTATAAGCAGACTTCAAGATACGAAGTTTATCTCCAGTATCGACTTGAAAGATGCCTTTTCGCAAATTCCTCTTTAGAATAAGTCAAGGGAGAAGACAGCTTTTACAGTCCCTGGGTGACCGTTATACCAATTTACGGTTATGCCATTCGGGTTGTGTTTAGCCGCCCAGAGAATGTCTAAGCTCATGGACAAAGTCATTCCTGGTCGCCTTCGACAGAATGTCTTTGTCTATCTCGATGACCTCTTGATTTTTTCTCCAGATTTCAAAACACATATGAAGGTACTGGAGGAAGTTGCTATAGCCTTACGCCAAGCAGGATTGACAATAAATATAGAGAAAAGTAAATTTTGTTTAAAGGAGATAAAATACCTAGGGTATGTAGTTGGTGACGGATGTATAAGAACTGACAAGGACAAAGTATCGGCGGTCGAGGACTTTCCGATACCGAAGACCCCCAAGCAGCTCCATAGGTTCCTAGGCATGACCGGATGGTATGGACGTTTCATACCAAACTACGCAACTATAGCAGCTCCAATGACAGACTGTTTGAAGAAAGGACAGACTTTTAAGATGACCGACGAAGCAACCACAACATTACAACTACTCAAAACGAGTTTAGTTACCGCTCCCATACTCACGAATCCACACTTTTCAACAAACATTTTTACATACAATACGACGCTTCAACCTCTGGAGTTAGGAGTGTGATCTTCCAGATGGATGAGGAGAAAAATGAACGACCGATAGCATTCATGTCCCAGACGCTGAATTCTGCTCAAAGGAATTACAGCGTTACGGAACTTGAATGCTATGCGGCCATATTGTCAGTGAAAAAGTTCAGGGCCTACGTGGAGGGTTTACCCTTTACTATAATCACCGATCACGCAAGTCTGAAATGGTTGAGGACGCAAAAAGATCTCACTGCACGATTGGCCAGATGGAGTTTCAAACTCCAAGCTTTCGACTTTGTGATCGAACATAGGAAGGGTGTCCAAAACGTGGTCCCTGATACTCTCTCACGAGTCCATATGGAGGAGATCACGACCGAAAATTTAGCACCAGAGGTGGACTTTAGTTCACCATATTTTTCGTCAGAAGCATATGTTGAGCTAAAGAAGACAATAGAACAAGACAAGAACAAATTACCAGACATTTGCATATCAGGCGAATTCGTTTATAAACGGACATTAGAACGGGTGACGCAGTACAGGACTACCGAGCGTGGAAGCTTTGGGTTCCGAAAGAGTTGTGCCAGGGTCTTGTGAAAGCTGCACACGATTCCCCAGTGTCTGGACACGGTGGCATAAACAAAACGCTGTCAAAATAGAGACAAAAATATTTCTGGCCTGGAATGGCTGCCGATGTTCAGAACTGGGTGAGATCGTGTGACATTTGCAAATGCAGTAAGTCAATTAATATCACTACTCGACCGCCGATGGGACAACAAAGACTGACTGAACGACCTTTTCAACGTTTATTTATAGACTTTTTGGGCCCTTATCCAAGAACAAGAAACGGAAACACTCACATATTCATCGTCCTAGATCACTTTAGCAAATATGTCTTTCTGAAGGTGTTAAGATAATATCCGAAAACAGACGTACGGAATTCCACACAAAAAAAAATCATAAAAGGAATCACCCTGTACACATGAAAAGTCTTACCCGAAATTTATACCTTTTGTTTTCTTTCGTTAAATATCGAAAAGGAAATGGGCGACAATTTCTATCTGGCCCATCCATTATCGAAGAGATCAATCGATTGGTCTTTTTTATTTCAATCCCGGCCGAGTCAACAAGTGGAAAGCTACCAAATTGGTACAGTCATTATACTTACCATAATTCAACTTTAAATTAAATTTATTTTTAATACAAAAAAAGGTAAATTTCGAAGTGACATTTAAGATAGTGATAAATTACAACAATAAGTATACTTTAGAAACAATCCCGCGTTCAGAGGCTAGAGCTTTCCTCAAAATAAATTTGATGAAAATACCACAATCTGGTGTAAATTACTCAATAAATAAATCTAAAAAAGAAAAAGGTAATGTAAAACCTAACTAGTGTTTCACACAATAAAACAACAAATTTAATTAAATACTATCCGTATAGTGATCGCCGAAAGAAAAGGGATGGGTTTCCGAACGTTTGGCACGTGGTGTACTAAAACCCTGCTTGTCGCTGACGTGACACACGGTCACCGATTCAACAGAAGCCAATCTCCTAGTCCCACTGGGCTGAGAGACTTCTAAAGACCAGCTACTCAAGCGTCGCCACATGCTAGGTGTTTGTCGGCTTGCGATACCGTCCAATTTGCCGCAATCTACCAATCGACAACGTCACCCACGGCGTATGAGCAAGAGGCAACGACATAGGTGGTGCGCTTTAAGCGTAGAAATTTTATCGTCTCTGGTCTAGCTGCTCAAGTACCTGCGGATAAACACAATCCCGACACGAGCATATCACGCCAATCGTTAACCGAGCAGCATCGGTCGCATCACCGTCCACACCAACTTGCCGACGGCGACGCGCGCAAGCCCAGAAGCGTGTACGTGCTCCACTCGATCACCCAGCTTCGGTCAAATATATTGATTTGTTTTCGACTTCTTATCGCGCTCATCATTACCTATGAACACACTGTTCAAACATAAGTATCGATTAGCATATAGGCAATAGATTTATATTGTAAGCTCTTGTGTGATCAGAGATAAAGGAAAGAAAGAACAATACAAAAGAAAAAAAATAGAAAAGTTAAGTATTGCTAGAAAAATTATAAGAACGTTCAATTGTTTTAAGATTTTGTTTCTCTAATTCATTTAGCGTCGGAGATACCAGCTATTGTGTTTCGTGTCTTTATTTCTTAAATGTTCTTAAATGATTAACTTACATAAAAAGTAATTAATAATATAGAGATATGATACTTATGTACAATGTAGAGAAATATGACGTAGGTATGAGAGAGCATAATGATTGAGAATACATAACACTACCCAACCCTTATTTGAAAACATATGTAGGTACATAGAATCTATAAATGAACAAATTACAAAATAAGTATTAACATATGCATCCAAAAATAAAGTTTCATAACTCCAAATAATTTTTACTTTATATGTATGTAGATATATGTTTTCTTAAATTTCATAATTCATTTTTATTTAGTTATAATAAAATATGTATACACAATTTCAATAGGAGAATAATAACTCAATTTTCACTGGATTCAAACTTTCTGTTATAAGTTAACCTACAAGGCGCTTTTAAGTGTCTTGACGTTTTTCTACGAGGTTGTTGCAAATTATCTTCATTATCTTTTCCCCCCGTAAATAAAAAATCTTTTCTTTGAATTTCTGGACTAGAATTTGATCTTTTTCTTTTTTTTCATTTCATTGACATTCATTAACATTGAGAAAGATAAAATTCGTGTCTGTCAAAAGTGCTTCAAACTATGCTTCAACGAAACCGAAAGTTTTCTGAAATCCGTTGTAAAAAAAAATTGGAGCAACCGAATATGCCTTTTAAAGATCACCGTGGTTTGGCTGGAGGAAGTAATAAAATGGCTGACGAAATGGTTGATGTTGTTAAGGCCCATATAAATAGCTTTCCTGCATACGAAAGCCACTACTCAAGGCGTGACACTTCGTGCAAATATTTTCATGCGGATTTGACATTGACAACTATGTACAAACTATTCTGCGAAAAACATCCGGGAGTATCCGTTAGTTTGAGCAAATTTTCACAAATATTTAAAGGTATGTGTATTGTATATACTTAATTATTATAATCATGTATTTAAGTAGTATGTGAAATCTTCAATAATTAATTTGTATTACTTTGGTAGGTATGAACATAAAGTTTAAGAAGCCCAGCATCGACACATGTAATAGGTGTGACACCATGAAAACAAAAATAGAAATAGCGAAACGTGATGGAGCTGAGGAAGTTGCAAGCCTTCAAAGTGATTTGGATAAACACCATACCATGGCAGACTTGGCATACGACTCTAAAAGGGAAGATAAAATACTGACCAAAGAAAATCCCGGAATCAAGGTTTTTGCATTTGACTTTCAACAGTGCCTTCCAACACCATACCTCCGAAACTCTGTAAGTTTTTACAAAAGGCAGATGTGGACAAATAATCTTACGGTTCATGATTTTTACTCAAACACCCCGTATTGTTTTATGTGGCACGAGGCAATGGCTAAGCGAGGAGGAAATGAAATTGCATCATGTTTGCTGAAGCATATGCAAAATGTAAGCGCAAACAAAAAAGTAAGACATTTGATTTTCTATAGTGATTCTTGTGGTGGTCAAAATAAGAATTCATTTGTGAGTACAATGTTTTTGACATTTTTGCAAGCTAACTCCAGCATTGAGTATATAGACCACAAATTTTTAGAGCCAGGTCACACTCATATGGAGTGTGACGTAGATCATGTACTGATAGAAAAAAAAAAGAAACGAACAGAAGTACGGATTCATCATCCTCATGATTGGTATAATTTTGTCCGAACCGTGGGTTTAAAAAACCCATTCAATGTAATTGAAATGAACAACAAGGATTTCTTTGACTTTGGTTCTGTTTCAAAAACAAAACTTTTGTGGAGGAACCGGGATGAAGAATCAAACAAACTTGTATGGAATAAGGTGAGATGGTTGAGATACAACAGAACTACGTTTGGTAAAATTGAATACAAAACAAGCCTTGATAAAAATCAGCCTTCTTCAACCATAAATGTTGCAAAACGGGGAATCAACTCAATTAAATTGAGTGAAATTACCAATGCAACAGCAAAAAATTTAATAAGTTCACATAAAAAAGCCGATCTTAAAAGCTTATTTCCGTTTATTGATCCTGCATTTCATGAATTTTATAACAACCTAGATACGGTAATGCAACCTGTAGCTGACATACGTCCTGACCTAGTAGATGTGGACGAAAATGAAGAGTTCTAAGCCTTTTCTTATTTTAAAGTGTTTTTTTTAAATGTATACCTACTTTAACATATCTATGAACTTGAATTTGATGTTTTTTTTGTTTTGTTTTTGTTTTTGTGAATTTACATACCTCTAATCTGTTATTTAATAATTTGTTTTAATAAAAAAAATATCGCTTAAATTTATTTAAAAAAAACATAACTATAATGAAAAACAGCTTATCTTATTTAAGAGAACATGAACTGAAATTTTCAGTTTGCAATAAGAGCTTAAGTGACATAGGTAAGTAAGAAGGACAGGAATTCATTTTGGAGAAACAACTTTATTTTTCTTTTCTTGCAATAAAATCGCTAATAAACAAATTTAAAAAAAGATAAATTGTTTATACGATTCCGGTTGAAGTGTTCTATCAGAATCTGTATAGGTTTTGCCTCCTAAATGCCTTAATTTTTTCCGAACTTAAAATAAAGTTTTAAAGTGATTTTCCCAATAATTACATTTTGAGACTTAAGCGGTTTTTGCTTGTGGCCACAGAATTGTAAGTCTATAATTTGTGACAGTCAACATGGTTTTGTTCAAAATAAGTCAACAGTTACTAACCTCTTTCATTTCAGTTCTTTTTGTTTAGATTCGTTTGAAAAACGGAAACAAGTTGACTGTGTCTTCACAGACTTCAGTAAGGCCTTTGATAAATTGTGCCATAAAACATTAATTTCCAAACTTAAATCCCAAGGCTTTAACGATAAATTTGTTAGTTGGGTTTCGCCGTACTTATATAATAGATCATACAGCGTAGTTTTTAGGAATGAGCGGTCATCATATTTTTATACCAACTCTGGCGTACCACAAGGTAGCCACTTAGGACCTTTTCTTGTTTATTTTGTACGTTAACGACTTACCTTCTATTATAAAACACTCATCTGTTTTAATTTACGCTGATGACATAAAAATTTTCAAACGTATTGACTCACTTGACGACTGTTTACTCCTACAAGATGATCTAAATAGTTTTCGCGAATGGTGTTTTATAAATAAGCTTTTACTAAACATAGACAAATGTAAATCAATGTGTTTTACACGCAAACAAAATGTCTTCTAATTTGACTAAACTCTCTACTTTCTCTGACCTAGGTATTATTCTTGACTCAAAATTAACTTTTACAAATCATTATGACTATATTATTAAAAAAGCAAATAAGACACTCGGATTTATAAAACGGTTTTCACATGATTTTCGCGACCCTTATATTCTTAAACTTCTTTATATATCATTTGTAAGACCAATATTGGAATATGGCTGCATAATATGGGCTCCCTTTTATTCAGTCCATATAAACAGAATAGAAGGAGTACAAAGAAGATTCATGTGCTTCTGCCTCCGTTTCTTCCCATGGTCCAATAGGCTCGAACTTCCACCGTACAATCATAGGCTCACGCTCATAGATCTTCCATCGCTTTCTAAACACAGAGAGTACATTCAGCTGTGCTTTATTATAAAATTAATCAATGGGTCAGTCATATCATCATCAATTTTGGAACAATTAAACTTTATTTATAGCCGTTCAAGTATTAGAAGACAAGTACCTTTACGTCCTATATCAAGCAGATCGAACTATGGTAAAAACAGTCCCCTCAACCAATTGATTTCAGTTTACAACAAGTATTACTTTTTGGTATATTCCGTAAGCGATGATTTTAAAAGTAAAACATTTAAAGTAAATTTTTTCAATACTTCAGTTTAGCATTTTTTTTTTTTGATTGATTTTGCATTGTAAATTTATAAATCTAAGAATAAATGTAATATTAGTCTTAAGTTCTAACGTTAGTTTGTTTAACGAATTCAATAAATAAATAAATAAATAAATGATGCGATACTTTAAACTGACAATGACGAATGACAATAGGCCATTCGAAAAAGTGCAATTAGAAGGAGAGGATTTTGAAGGACTGTTAGATAGTGGAGCGTCCGTTACGTGTTTAGGAAAAGGAGCAATGGATTTTGTAAGTAGGAAAAATATCAAAATTACAAAAATGAATAATGATATTAGAACAGCTGATGGAAATCAACAGAAGATAGTAGGATGTTTTAGAGCGAATGTTTCATGGGATGGTAAAACACAAGAGTTGGAGATCCTGGTTGTTCCTAGTCTTTTGCAACCACTGTATCTGGATGTAGATTTCTGGAGTTCTTTTAATGTTGCTCCAAACATAATTAGTGAGCTTAACGCCTAAGAACAGCCAAATTTTCGCGATCTCTCACCAAATCAAGCTAAGCAGTTGAAGGGCATCAAGTTATTGTTTCCCTCCTTTACCGTACTCGGATTGGGTAAAACCAATCACGAAGAACATGTGAGGGAAGTGGATGACGAACAAATTCCCATAAAACAGAGGCATTATCCAATTTCTCCAGAAGTACAGAAACTGATGTATGCTGAACTAGACAGAATGCTGGAGATGGGAGTGATAGAGGAGAGTAATAGTGCTTGGAGTTCTCCGGTTGTTTTAGTGAGAAAGATTGGGAAAAATAGGCTGTGTCTGGATTCTAGAAAAGTTAATGCCAAAACGAAGAAGTTTGCTTATCCTCTTTCACATATAGAGGGAATTATAAGCAGACTTCAAGATACGAAGTTTATCTCCAGTATCGACTTGAAAGATGCCTTTTCGCAAATTCCTCTTTAGAATAAGTCAAGGGAGAAGACAGCTTTTACAGTCCCTGGGCGACCGTTATACCAATTTACGGTTATGCCATTCGGGTTGTGTTTAGCCGCCCAGAGAATGTCTAAGCTCATGGACAAAGTCATTCCTGGTCGCCTTCGACAGAATGTCTTTGTCTATCTCGATGACCTCTTGATTTTTTCTCCAGATTTCAAAACACATATGAAGGTACTGGAGGAAGTTGCTATAGCCTTACGCCAAGCAGGATTGACAATAAATGTAGAGAAAAGTAAATTTTGTTTAAAGGAGATAAAATACCTAGGGTATGTAGTTGGTGACGGATGTATAAGAACTGACAAGGACAAAGTATCGGCGGTCGAGGACTTTCCGATACCGAAGACCCCCAAGCAGCTCCATAGGTTCCTAGGCATGACCGGATGGTATGGACGTTTCATACCAAACTACGCAACTATAGCAGCTCCAATGACAGACTGTTTGAAGAAAGGACAGACTTTTAAGATGACCGACGAAGCAACCACAACATTACAACTACTCAAAACGAGTTTAGTTACCGCTCCCATACTCACGAATCCACACTTTTCAACAAACATTTTTACATACAATACGACGCTTCAACCTCTGGAGTTAGGAGTGTGATCTTCCAGATGGATGAGGAGAAAAATGAACGACCGATAGCATTCATGTCCCAGACGCTGAATTCTGCTCAAAGGAATTACAGCGTTACGGAACTTGAATGCTATGCGGCCATATTGTCAGTGAAAAAGTTCAGGGCCTACGTGGAGGGTTTACCCTTTACTATAATCACCGATCACGCAAGTCTGAAATGGTTGAGGACGCAAAAAGATCTCACTGCACGATTGGCCAGATGGAGTTTCAAACTCCAAGCTTTCGACTTTGTGATCGAACATAGGAAGGGTGTCCAAAACGTGGTCCCTGATACTCTCTCACGAGTCCATATGGAGGAGATCACGACCGAAAATTTAGCACCAGAGGTGGACTTTAGTTCACCATATTTTTCGTCAGAAGCATATGTTGAGCTAAAGAAGACAATAGAACAAGACAAGAACAAATTACCAGACATTTGCATATCAGGCGAATTCGTTTATAAACGGACATTAGAACGGGTGACGCAGTACAGGACTACCGAGCGTGGAAGCTTTGGGTTCCGAAAGAGTTGTGCCAGGGTCTTGTGAAAGCTGCACACGATTCCCCAGTGTCTGGACACGGTGGCATAAACAAAACGCTGTCAAAATAGAGACAAAAATATTTCTGGCCTGGAATGGCTGCCGATGTTCAGAACTGGGTGAGATCGTGTGACATTTGCAAATGCAGTAAGTCAATTAATATCACTACTCGACCGCCGATGGGACAACAAAGACTGACTGAACGACCTTTTCAACGTTTATTTATAGACTTTTTGGGCCCTTATCCAAGAACAAGAAACGGAAACACTCACATATTCATCGTCCTAGATCACTTTAGCAAATATGTCTTTCTGAAGGTGTTAAGATAATATCCGAAAACAGACGTACGGAATTCCACACAAAAAAAAAATCATAAAAGGAATCACCCTGTACACATGAAAAGTCTTACCCGAAATTTATACCTTTTGTTTTCTTTCGTTAAATATCGAAAAGGAAATGGGCGACAATTTCTATCTGGCCCATCCATTATCGAAGAGATCAATCGATTGGTCTTTTTTATTTCAATCCCGGCCGAGTCAACAAGTGGAAAGCTACCAAATTGGTACAGTCATTATACTTACCATAATTCAACTTTAAATTAAATTTATTTTTAATACAAAAAAAGGTAAATTTCGAAGTGACATTTAAGATAGTGATAAATTACAACAATAAGTATACTTTAGAAACAATCCCGCGTTCAGAGGCTAGAGCTTTCCTCAAAATAAATTTGATGAAAATACCACAATCTGGTGTAAATTACTCAATAAATAAATCTAAAAAAGAAAAAGGTAATGTAAAACCTAACTAGTGTTTCACACAATAAAACAACAAATTTAATTAAATACTATCCGTATAGTGATCGCCGAAAGAAAAGGGATGGGTTTCCGAACGTTTGGCACGTGGTGTACTAAAACCCTGCTTGTCGCTGACGTGACACACGGTCACCGATTCAACAGAAGCCAATCTCCTAGTCCCACTGGGCTGAGAGACTTCTAAAGACCAGCTACTCAAGCGTCGCCACATGCTAGGTGTTTGTCGGCTTGCGATACCGTCCAATTTGCCGCAATCTACCAATCGACAACGTCACCCACGGCGTATGAGCAAGAGGCAACGACATAGGTGGTGCGCTTTAAGCGTAGAAATTTTATCGTCTCTGGTCTAGCTGCTCAAGTACCTGCGGATAAACACAATCCCGACACGAGCATATCACGCCAATCGTTAACCGAGCAGCATCGGTCGCATCACCGTCCACACCAACTTGCCGACGGCGACGCGCGCAAGCCCAGAAGCGTGTACGTGCTCCACTCGATCACCCAGCTTCGGTCAAATATATTGATTTGTTTTCGACTTCTTATCGCGCTCATCATTACCTATGAACACACTGTTCAAACATAAGTATCGATTAGCATATAGGCAATAGATTTATATTGTAAGCTCTTGTGTGATCAGAGATAAAGGAAAGAAAGAACAATACAAAAGAAAAAAAATAGAAAAGTTAAGTATTGCTAGAAAAATTATAAGAACGTTCAATTGTTTTAAGATTTTGTTTCTCTAATTCATTTAGCGTCGGAGATACCAGCTATTGTGTTTCGTGTCTTTATTTCTTAAATGTTCTTAAATGATTAACTTACATAAAAAGTAATTAATAATATAGAGATATGATACTTATGTACAATGTAGAGAAATATGACGTAGGTATGAGAGAGCATAATGATTGAGAATACATAACACTACCCAACCCTTATTTGAAAACATATGTAGGTACATAGAATCTATAAATGAACAAATTACAAAATAAGTATTAACATATGCATCCAAAAATAAAGTTTCATAACTCCAAATAATTTTTACTTTATATGTATGTAGATATATGTTTTCTTAAATTTCATAATTCATTTTTATTTAGTTATAATAAAATATGTATACACAATTTCAATAGGAGAATAATAACTCAATTTTCACTGGATTCAAACTTTCTGTTATAAGTTAACCTACAAGGCGCTTTTAAGTGTCTTGACGTTTTTCTACGAGGTTGTTGCAAATTATCTTCATTATCTTTTCCCCCCGTAAATAAAAAATCTTTTCTTTGAATTTCTGGACTAGAATTTGATCTTTTTCTTTTGTTACAATTGGGACTTAAATCAAAATCTGTCAATTGCAAATCTTGATTCAAATCTTGGATCGGTTTTTTTGAAATATCAAAAACAACATTTTTTTTAAGTCGAGTTTTTATTTGATCTCCATGTACTTTTTTAGTTAAACCGTTAACTTTTATCAGATAAATAACTTTCGATAAACGTTTTTGTACTTTCCCTGGTTGCCATCTTACAAAATTATTTTTAATGGCTCTATACCATATAAGATCGTTTTTATTAAAAATGTGTTCCTTTTTCTGTGTGCATTTATTTTCAACACTTGATTTTTTATTCAAAATATTAGCTTTTTCATTTTTGTTATTATTATTTTCAATTTTAGGAGATTTTAAATAATCAATCAATGTTCTTGGTTTATATGCAAATACTAATGCAGATGGTGTCGAATTTGTTGTTGTCGAGGGTGTATTTCTATACTTAAACAAAAAATTATCCAGCTTAGTTTGGATTGGCAAAGACCTTGTCTTCTTATCAATTAGATACTTTTTCAAACTATTTTTTACCGTCTGTACCCCTCTTTCTGCACTTCCGTTTGATTGCGGGTGATACGCTGGAGAATTAAGAAAATTAATCGAATTTGCCAAAAAGAATTGCGAAATTTCTTTTGAAGAAAATGGAGGACCGTTATCCGAAATAACTTCTTTCGGAAGTCCAAAAACGGAAAAAAAATTCCTTAAAACCAGCATCACATCCAATGCAGACGTTTTTTTCATTAAAACAACGTCTATCCATTTTGAAAATGAATCTACAATTATAAAAAATGTTCTGCCTTCAAAAAAGAAAAAATCAACATGGACTCTTTCAAAAGGGTATCCTGTAGACGGCCATTTGGATAATTGAACTGGACTAGGCTTGTTTGAAAGCTGTTGACATTCACTACAAAATTTTGCAAAATTTTCAATGTCGCGATCGATATTCAACCACCATACCGAACTTCTTGCCAACATCTTCATTCTTACAACACCAATGTGTCCATCATGCAACAAATTTAAAATTTGTTCTTTTAACAACAATCGCAATTTTTTCTCCCATGAACACACAACCATCTTGTTGTGAAAACTCAAATTTTCTGTTTAAAAGTTTTTGAATTACCATATTCTTTTTACTTTTTGGCAACCTTTTTGCAAGAATTCTAACACTTGAGAAAGGACTTCATCCTTTTTCGTTTCATAGCGAATATTTTCAAAATTTAGTGGTAGTTCTTCCGAAAAATTAAAAAAATTTATTAGCTCAGTTGAAACCTGCGTTGGTTCATTTAGGGGCAATCTTGATAGGGCATCCGCATTTCCCATCAAAGAACCCTTTCTATATTCAATATCGTAATCGTATTGAGAAAGTATGAGTGCCCACCTCTGTAGTCTAGCTGCTGAAATAGCATTTTGACTTTTGTTTCCAAAAATTGCCTGAAGTGGACGGTGATCACTGTATATTTTAAAATGATTCCCATAAATATACTTATGGAAACGTTTTACAGCAAAAATAACGGCAAGAGCCTCACGCTCAATATTCGAATAATTTTTTTCTGCAGCTGACAACGAACTTGACACAAAAACTATAGGCCTTTCCTCGCCATTGGCTTCCCTGTGAAACAACACGGCTCCCACTCCATATGAACTTGCATCACACACTATTCCTAGAGGTTTATCGGGATCATAATGAACAAGCAAATTATTCCTATACAACCACTCTTTGCTTTCTGTGAAAGTTTCTTCGCATTTGCTATCCCAACAAAATTTAACATCTTTCTTAAACAAATTATAGAATGGTGATAGTTTCGAAGACAAATTAGCTATAAACCTACCATAAAAATTCAAAAGCCCTATATATGATTTTAACGACGTAACATCGGTAGGAGTCGGTGCTTCCAAAATTGAACGCATTTTATCTGGCTTAGGACTAATGCCCACTGAATTTATCTGATGCCCTAGATATTCAACATTCGTTTTAAAAAATTGGCATTTTTCGATTTTCACCTTGACATTGTGCTTTTCAAACCGTTCAAGCACCTCTAAAAGACTTTTGTAGCATTCATCAAAATCTTTGCCACCAATTATAATATCATCAATATAACCTCTAACTCTTTTGATTCCCAGCAAAATTTTATCAGTAGCAGCCTGAAATATAGCCGGTGCGCATTTCACACCCATTGGCATGCGCAAATATCTCATTAAACCTCTTGGAGTATTAATCGTAAGGTACTTCTGTGAATGTTCTGATAGTACAATTTGTTGGAAAGCTCCAGTGAGATCTAAAATACAAAAAACAGTGCAACCTGCAAAACCGTAAAGAATCTCATCAAATCTTGGAAACGGATAATGTTCTGAAACGATGTATTTGTTGATGGTTGCTTTGCAATCAACACAAATACGAATATCACCGCTTTTCTTCAGAACAACAACAATAGGGGACGCCCATTCACTGTACTTAACTGGAGTAAGTACACCCGTTTCTATTAGCCTATCTAGTTCTTGATCTACCTTTTCTCGCAGACCAAAGGGAACTGTATATGCCTTATGGAAAATTGGCACAACGTCTGGTTTCACAACAATGTCAGCAACGAACCCATCAATAACGGACTTAAAATTCTCATCAAATACACTTGGAAATTTCAACAGTAACTCATTTTTAATGGACTTAACCTCGGTCACATTATTCATGTTGAAATTTTCCTTCCAATCTTTGAAAAGTACACTCAGCCAATCCCGACCAAGCAATGGAATAAAATCCTTCTCTGTTGCAACAACAACTAAATCTAAACCTGTTCTCAACCAAATTAGACACCACAACCTTAATACACCCAACAACATTGACCTTCGCACCAGTAATAACATTCAGACTTCTCTTAAACTCATGTAAAATGCAACCAACAAAAGCTCTTTTATATAACTGTTCACTGATAACAGAATGACACGCGCCCGGATCGACTTCCATATTAACTGTTACTTCATTAACAACAACCTTTACAATTAAAGCGTCAGACAGTGAATCAATGCTCAAATTTCCCAAAGTTAATCTAGATAAATCACAATCTTCGTCATCATTAACAACATTATTAACTTTAAAATTATTTTTCTTAAGTGGACAAGAATGAGCATAATGTCCTTTTTTATGACATTTATAACAAGAAACATTATTTGTTTTCTTATAATCTTCTTTACATTGTTCTCTTTTTACATAACCTTTTCGATCTTTAGGAATAACTTTTTTTTTACTGTTTATGTTAAAACTACTTCTACTTAACCAATTTTGACAACTACTACCACTACTACCACCACCCAACTGCAACTCCTTCACTTCTCGCTTCGTCATCTCCATAGTGAGTGCAATCTCAGATATTTCGGTAAATGTTTTGTTTAGCGGTTCTTCCAATAGCTTCCTCTGTATGCCCTCGTCTCTTTGTGACCAAATAAATTTATCAGAGAGAGCTTGGTCTAAGTAGGCTCCAAATTCACATTTGTCAGCGATAATTTTTAATTCGACAATAAAATCATGCAATGTCTCATCATGTTTTAAATTTCGTGACATAAATTTATGCCGTTCAGCACGCGCATTGACTTTAGGTTTGAAATATGTTTGTAACTGTTCAATTAACGTTTTGTACGAAAAGTCTTTCACTAGCTTTGGAGCTATTAAAGATTTTAAAATTTTGTACAAGTCTCCACCAGCCAAAGAGATAAATAAAGACACTTTTTTATCTTCGGTTATACCGTTTAAAACGAACAAATGCTCCATCCGTTCTACATAATGATCAAAATCATCTTCAATCATAAATTGTTCAATGTTGCCTATCATAGACCCGGACCGTGCCATAATCGGTTTGTCATCAGGCATTACGATTTCATATAAAAAACGTAAATTACTTTAAGTCACTTTGGCTAGCTTTAAAGAAAACTTTTTTATTATTTTTTTTTTTTTTAAACTCTTTTACGTGTAGTCGTCAACTTTTAGTTTAACACGGAGTCACGCCACTATCCTCGTCGCCAAGTATTGTGTTTCGTGTCTTTATTTCTTAAATGTTCTTAAATGACTAACTTACATACAAAGTAATTAATAATATAGAGATATGATACTTATGTACAATGTAGAGAAATATGACGTAGGTATGAGAGAGCATAATGATTGAGAATACATAACACCAGCCAACTTGGATTTAATTAAAGTAGGGAAAACACGTAAGCGTACTAAAGAAGCATCCTGGTGAGTCCAATATTTTTTTATTTTATATACAATATCTTAAATATATTGAACGAAAGTAGTTGGGGGTTGATAAGTTGAGCATACAAATTATGAAGCTCAACAGAAAGGCTCAAAGAGGGAGTTCTCATTGTATTGAGTAGGAGGAAGAGCAAACCCTTTTCTTTCAAAGAAAAAGGGGAATAAAAAGAGAGTGAAAAAAAAAACTTTTAGCTCATGCAATAATAAAAAAAAAATGAGAAAAAAAAGAGGTAAATACAAAAAAAAAAATAACAAACAAAATAAAGAGAGCATACCCAAATTAGACTTGATGCAATGAGGACAGTAACCAAGTAAGTATAGAATTTATAGAGATAAAGAGAGCGAACACAAGAAATTGCCGAATAGTTTTTTTATAAGCTTGAGTAGATGAATGAGCATTTGAGTTTAAGTATGAAATCAAATTAAGAGAATCTAGTGACGAACACTACTAGAGATTAAAACAATTTAAAGGTTAAAAACAAAAGCAAAACTAAATTTAAAAACTTAAAAAGGAATTAAAATAACTGAAACTTAAAAACGAATTAAAATAAATAAAACTTGAAAATTAATATCACAGATGGAGTAAATACGTATTAAAGCTAAACAATAAGGAAATTGACTAGAATCTTATTTAAAATAAATTAGATATAAAATGGGTTTGAAAACCTATGTAGAGGAGTATCACACCTTATCACAAAGAGTATAGAGATTCTCAATAAATATGTGTTAGATTTAAGAGAGAACAATACTAATTGAATTTAAATATTTGAGAATGAAACAAAACTTAAACAAATATGAAACTAAATTTTCAAATTCTTATTATTATTATTTAATACTTGACATGATTCATTGAGGAATTGTTTTGTGCTAAAAGGGGGCGTACGATAAGAGGATACATTCGACGGGTAGTGAGGAAATTCTAATAATTTATTCAACTTTGCTTTAGGGGCTAATGTTATAGTATTTGCGAGACATAAGCCAAGGATGATCCGGTTTTAGATAACTCGACTGAGGGTGGGTTCGCAATGGAAACTTTCATCATCTCATGGTTTACAAACATACATTCAGATGCCTGCCGCACTTACCTACCAGGACAACCTATCTTACGTCTTATTGAACCTTAAGAGGGTCCTGTTCTTTTTTGTGTTAGTGGGAAATGTATCCGATGGTATCATAGGATAAGGTCAACTAAACCGTTACACAGGTCGGCGACGCTTGAGTAGCTGGTCCTTAGAAGTCTCTCAGCCCAGTGGGACTAGGATATTGGCTTCTGTTGAATCGGTGACCGTGTGTCACGTCAGTGACAAGAAGGGTTTTAATACACCACGTGCCAAACGTTCGGCAACCAATCCCTTTTCTTTCGGCGATCACTATACGGATAGTATTTAATTAAATTTGTTGTTTTGTTGTGTGAAACATTAATTAGGTTTTACATTACCTTTTTTTTTTAGATTTATTTATTGAGTAATTTACACCAGATTGTGGTATTTTCATCAAATTTATTTTGAGGAAAGCTCTAGCCTCTGAACGCGGGATTGTTTCTAAAGTATACTTATTTTTGCAATTTATCACTATCTTAAATGTCATTTCGAAATTTACCCTTTTTTTTGTATTAAAAATAAATTTAATTTAAAGTTGAACTATGGTAAGTATAACGACTGTACCTATTTGGTAGCTTTCCACTTGTTGACTCGGCCGGGATTGAAATAAAAAAGACCAATCGATTGATCTCTTCGATAATGGATGGGTCAGATAGAAATTAGGATATTATCTAAAAAAAAATTTGTATGGGGTCCCTACAAAGGCAATACGAAAAGCAACATCATCTGGAAAAGCCATATCATCTGAGGTAGTTAAATTCCTAGAAGAAAGTGTTTTCCATGTGTTTGGTGTTTCAGATTTTGTTCATTCAGAAAACGGAAAACAATTCGTTTCGGAATTGTTTTCCAGCTTCTTGACTAGATATGGTGTCAAACATATACGAACTGCATTTTATTCACCACAAGCTAACGCGTCTGAAAGTGTAAACCAATCTGTTTTATCGAAGATTCGGTCCTATCTCGGTAGTGACCAAAAACATTGGGATCAGCACGTTAGCAATGTGGCTTTCTCGTTGCGAAGCGTTGTACATGATGCTATTGATGTTGAACCATACTACGCGATATTTGGAACTCTAATGGTTCAGAACGGCAAAACATATTAACTACTCCGAAAGTTAGGAGCAGTAAAAGAATCAAAGATCGAAATTCTAAACAAAGACGACTTACTAGCGTTAATTAGAACGAAGATTTTTGAAAATCTGAAATTAGCACACCAAAAGCTACCAAAGTATATAATACACGAAAATCCAGTATAAGACTGGCCAAATAGTTTACAGACGAAACTTTAAGCAAAGCAATGCTATTAAAAATTATAACGCGAAACTCGGTCCCAAATTCATAAAATCCATAATTCTAAAACCGGTAGGAAATGCTCTTTATGAAATAGGAAATCTAAAAGGTGATAAAGGAGGAGTTCATCATGCGAAAGACTTGCATGTTTGAAAGAAAAAAAAATAATATTGACGCACTCAGATGATGTTGCCCACTGTGATATTAGAGCTAACCAAAGGTGCTTCAGTTTTTTTTGTAGTGTAACAAACACGTATAAAGTGGCAGCCCTGGCGCTACTTCTTGCAGACATCGCACTCAAAACAGACACACACACACACAAGCAACATGATACAACGTGCAGGCTGCAGATGCCAATCCAACCAATGACAACCACGCACACGCAACAAAAGAACTCAACCTCAACTGAGTAGGCCGTGATGTCAACTGACAGGGTATAAAAGGCGATGCTCCAGCGTTACGAAATCACTCTGTATTCACCATCCTCAGCACGAGCACCTCTGGTCTTGTTATGTTCATGTAAAATTGTATCACAGAAGTATATCAAAATAAATAAAGAATTGATTTATATATTGTAAGAAAATTCAGCCATTGCGTTTAATTTATTTTCTTATAACTGACGCCCAACATAAGGCCCGAACTAGAATTCGAGTCAATTAGTATTTAAAAAAAAAATATATAATTCGATATTTTGCACCAATATTGGTCGAAATAATAATATATTAAAATAAACTTTCGCACCTTGACTGGTCGAAGTTTACAAATTGCACCTTAAAGGTCAATTTGCATAATAAATATAAAAGTTTTGCACCTCGACTGGTCAAAATTTTATAATTCGAAAAAAAAAGATCGCGGTTCCAATTCTGCGAACAACGGCCTTACGAAAAAGCGCTCGTTTGCAGAGGGGAAACAAAATGAGCATCGTACAGATGTCTGACGAACAACTGCGTGCACTGTTAGAACGGTCCGCAACGGTTTCGTCCGCAAATGGAAATTTTGCAAACTGCACCACACGCTTCAACGGCGAAAGGTCAAAGGTAGTAGTAGACACGTTCATCTCCAGCGCTACTATTTACAAAGATATAACAAACATGAGTGAGAAAAATGCACTTACTGGTCTTCCTCTTCTCCTCGAAGGCATCGCATCCACTTGGTGGCAGGGTGTTAAATCCCAGCCAAAAACATGGGACGAGGCAATGACAATGCTGAGAAATTCATTTGCTACTTCGAGGCCACGCTACCAGGTCTACGTGGATATTTTTGATGTAAGGCAAAGCGACAGAACACCTACAGACGTCTTCATTTGCGAAAAACGCGCTCTACTGTCCGAGCTGGATGAAGGATCCCATGACGAGGCGCAATAAATAGACATGTTGTTTGGATTACTGAACAAAAGAATTCGAAACAGAATTGAACGGGATAACATTAAGACTTTCGAAAACCTTCTATCTCTTGCACGTAAAGTCGAGAGCAGTTTAGATGAAAAAAAGAGAAGAAACAAGTCACAAGAAATCAAATGAAAAAAATATAAATTCTAACAAAAAGTGAATTAAGTGTGCGTATTGCTCCAATTCTGGACATAGCATTGAAGAGTATAGAAAAAAAGAAAGAGACGGAAAACAAGAAGATAATAAGAGTCGAGAGAACCGAAATACATCTCGTGCTACTCTCAATTGCTACGGTTGTGGGAAACCTGGGTACGTACGCAGCCAATGCCCAAACTGCAAACAAGCAAAAGAAGCTGCAAACATAAATTTTTGTTCTATTGATTCTTTTCCAACAAAAATCTTACCGCCACTCCGTCAACGACCTTCGGTAAAAATCAAAATTGGTGGGCAGAAGGGTATTGCTTTTATCGACACTGGTGCCAGAATGAGTGTAGCTAGCTATCAGCTATATAAACAAATGCTTGACCTAGGTTATCATTTCACAGCATATCGCGCTAAGGTTGTACTAGCTGACGGCATTAAACGAGACCAAGATGTTCTAGTTACAACAGCAATGATCAATTTAGAAGGACGATCCGTACCGACCAAACTTATGGTAATTGAAAGTTCCACCGACAACAGAACGCTCCTCGGAATAGATTTTGTCGAAGATGCTAGAATGGTCATGAATTTGCCTCAACGCATATGGTACTTTGCTGATACTCCTTCGAAAAAGTATGATTTTTATCAAACCGAAACAATACCTTCAATGAGCCTAGCACCATCACAATCAACTCCAGATGATTACAAAAAGAACGAAGACTACAACATACCGATCACTCCTCCCGAGTTGCTGGGACCCCGTTCCCCAATCCCAATGGCAATCAGCCCGATAGCAAATACACCTCTTCGTGATATCACACATCACTCAAATGAATCTAAAGGAACGCTATTTGCACGTCAAAGAGATTATTCGCCAAACTCTATTGACAAAATCTTTGAGGATGTAATCCCAAAGCAATCTACGCTGTCTCACCTCGAGTTAGCATTATATGATCCTGATTTAATTTTTTTTGAATCATTTAGTGCTGAAAACATCACTCTCAAAATACACGAAGCTCCGGATCTCGATGAAAATAAAAGGACACAACTGAATGCTCTTTTACTTCAGAACAAAGAGTTGTTCCAATTATCTGATAAGCCAGCTGTTACTGTCGAGCATTCAATCCCAACGGGTAATCATGAACCAATTGCGGTTCCACCCTACAGACTTTCCGAGCATAAAAAGAAAGTACTACAAGAGGAAGTAAACGAGATGCTTAACACCGGCATAATTGAGGAATGCGAATGTCCCTGGGCCTCACCTGTAGCGATGGTTCCAAAAAAAACCGGTGGTGTCCTAGTCTGTATAGATTACAGAAAACTCAACTCAGTAACCAAACCAGATGTGTATCCACTTCCACGGTTGGATGATATGTTACATGCTGCAAAGAATGCCGAATTCATGTCAACAATTGACCTTCTATCAGGCTACTGGCAAATTAAAATGAAGGAAGAAGACAAAGACAAGACAGCTTTTATAACACCATTTGGTATTTACCGTTTCCTCCGCATGCCCTTCGGGTTACGAAACGCGCCTTCCACTTTCCAACGATTGATAGATAGAATAAAAACAAAACTATCTAATGTACGCCTGCTTGCTTTCATTGATGATTTACTAATCCTCTCATCATCATTTGAACAACACTTGCTTGATCTCGATGCAGTTTTTAACATTTTAAACCATTACAATCTGTGCATCAACCGGAAAAAACTGCGCCAATCCTTAGACAGGCAGATGAATCAAAGCCATTCACCATACGAACTGATGCCAGTGGTTATGCAGTCGGTGCAGCCTTACTACAAGGGGAGTGTAATGATAAGGGGTGCCTGCCTCTCCTAATGATCTATGGGGGATATTATTTAGCTTCCCCAAGCCTAATGTTCAATGGCTAAACTGCCGATCTTAGCTGGAATAAAAAATGATAAATAAAGAGAACAGGCCAATGTGCCGATTTGAGTTCTGATTAAAGAGTGATTTTATTGATTCAATTCTTAGCCTATTTATACAAAATAATTCCTTACACACTAACAAGTAAAATATTCACTTATAACATACATATAAACATAATTTTCAATATCTAATATAAAAGTATACATATCATACGGTAAGCTATATTTTTGTCGTGTCATCAAATTCATGTTGAATATCCATGCCTATTTGATGACACACAAATATATTGGGTGAAGTGCAGGCACAGGCAGTGCATATCATAGAGGGACATTGAACCAAAACAATAGTAATTCAAAGCGTCAAGTGGCATTGGGTATATTTGAATATGAAGACGAAATGCAGTCGCGTTTATTGACCGTAGATGTAAACATAGTATTTGCTATAAACCGAAAGTAATCTGAGGCGTTAAGTGACATTGAGTTTATTTGGATATAAAGACGGAATGCAGTTCTGTTTATTGACCGCGGATGTAAACGGAGTATCTATAATTGTTTTATGTTTTATAATGCTAAAGCCAATGACCAGATGGAACGACGTATGTATTGTTTTGATTCTATGTGTCTGTAGTGTATGGGCACTACATCCTCACTCTTTTAGAGAAAAAAAAAATTGATTTAAATTTTTTTTTTTGTTTATTTTTTTTTAATCTATTATTATGTATTCATTAACGTATTTCTTCACCATTTTGTTTAAATTTTTCCAACAATATCTTTGTTTTATTTTATTTATCGTTCTTTTTATGCCTGAGTGCCCACCGGCATGTGGTGTATTATGAAAATTCTCTATTATCTTTTCTTTCTCTTTATCATCAATAACTCTTATTGGGGGAATATAATTTATATTATAGTATTGCCGATATACTAAAAAATATATTCTTTCTGTTCTCCACCGGAGAACAGAAAATAAAAGACAAAGATCTTTATTTAGAAATTGTTACTTTATTCAATTCTGAAGCCTCAGATCCCTTACCGCTGGTGGGGGGAAATCTTTAGCTTATACGACGAGATGTCAACAAGATCTGAATCGTTTGAGATCGAACGATCCCTTTTTATACAACTTACTTGCTAACGCACCAAATCTTAGTTTGTCTGCGGATGATGCAATAATTAAAAGAATATTTTTTATTATATACAAAGAATAATTCTTGGTTAGGCCAAGAAGTGTTGATATTGCATCATATCTTAATAGTTCTCGTATCCCTTTTTTGTTTACATTATTTGTACGGAGATACACAAGTGTGTTCTCATATTACTTAAGATTTATGGGGACGCACAAGTGTGCTCTGATATAACTCCTCCCCCTTTAGATTCTTCTAATGGTTGAAATGAGACCGTTGGAAGATTTACATTATTTATCTTCCTTTTATAATTTTTTATTTTTATACAAACATAAATTATTAAAGTGGTTACAATGATTACAATGATTAAATATATCGTTAGGTTTGATTTCTTATAATTATATTTCAACTCTTCTATTTCTTTTAAATTGTTTATGTTTTCGTAATGTAATTCTTTGAATGACAAATCTTCTATTTTGGTAAAATTAATATTTAAGATATTGTTAGGAATTATTGGTTCATATTTGTAATTGTTTTTTTCATAAATTTCATTATTTATTCGTATTTGACAATTTTGGAATTTAAGAAGATAATTTCCTTTAACAAAAATCCTTTGTTTATTACATGTTTGGTTTAATTCTTGTTGTTTAACATTGATAAGTATAAGGTTATTGTTACCTATTTCTAAAATCTTTTCATTTTCATTTTTTATAAAGTTACAATGCATGTGTTTGTTAAAAAGGTTTTCAATACAATTATCTTTTATTTCTTTTAATTTTTTTAGATATTTTGTATCTTCATACATAATTTGGTTATTTGTTAAATATACATAAATGTTTATTTATTTTCAATTGCATATTGTTATATTTATTAGGTATTGGTTGTATGTATAATTTTTGATATGTTTCATTTGTAAATACAGGTAATTTGATTACAAAAATTATGTTGTTCTTATATAAAGCAAGACTTAATTGTATGTCTTCTAAATTGTTTAATTGAATGTTATGATGTTCTATTTCTTCTGTAGTTAGAATATCTCTGCTAAGTACTCCTAATCTAAAGGTCATTATTACTTCTTTAATTTTCTCAATATCTTCATGCAAGTATTCAAGATTTTCTCTTAATTTTATTTCGTATTGAATTTTAGCTATATCTTTTTCATAATCATAAGTTCCTATGAAATTATCTATTTTCTTTATTATTTTTTTAGTTTCATTGTTAAGAGTATCGGTGAGAATTTTAATTTGTTTGTTAAATTTGTCATTGATTATAATTTGTTTATTTAGGTTTAGAATTTCATTATGATCGTTTGTTTCTATTATTTTTAGATGTTCTTCTATATCTTGTCTATCTCTATCGTCCATTGTACCAAATAAGAATTGTAATCCTGTACCTACTATATTGAAGAGTCCACGTTTTTGTCTATTAACTGTAGGATGTGGTAAAAGGATTTGAAATTCATTGCGTATTTTTAGCATTTTTCTTTCTAAGCTACTATTTTCTTCGGGTAATCTTTTAATGTTTCTTTCCTTAGTTGTCAAATGTATGGTGTTATTATAAATTGAGAGAATGTTAATAACTTGATCTATTAGTGGGAATGGATCATCTGTTTTTTTCTACCTGAGATAGAATTCTAAGTTGTTCGTTTAGGGTACTATGAAATCTTTCAATGTCTGAATTACCGGTGTGTCTGTTGGCTGTACAGTAATGTATTTCTATGTCATTGTTTGATAAAAAGTTTTTTAGGGTTTCTGCCATAAAAGCATTTTCATTATCTAAAGTAATAAGTTTGGGTTTAGTCATATATGAAAATATTTTTGTCATAGCATTCATAATATCTACGTATGTTTTATTTTTTATTTGTTCCACTGCAACATATTTAGAAAATTTATCAATACATGTAAGGTATTTTCTATTTTTGTCTCTGAACCAGATATCCAAATGATAATGTTCGTGTGGTCCTTTAGGTGTAACTGTTTTTTCATAAGGTAATTTGATTGGTTTCCTATCTATTTTTGTCATACAAAAATTACATTTGTTTAAAATTTTATTTATTAACTCTTTAAAATTAGGAATATAATATTTTCTTGCCAGTTCTAAATAAAGTTTTTCGATTCCAATATGATTCAATTCTTTGTGTGTTTTGATTATTATTTCATATCCATCTTTTATGTTTAAATCTTTTAAAATTTTTGTGCTTCTTAATAATATATTCTTCTTTCCTATTTTATTTTCTCGTATCCATACATTTTGGAATTCGTTAAACGTTGTATCATTTTCAATATATATAGTGTTTGTAATACTTGTATCAATTTCTTTTATTATTTGTAAGTATAATTCTTCATTCGGATTAGTGTTTTTAAAGGTTATTCGTCTTTTACCAACATGCGGGAATATAATTGTTTGATCTCCATTTGCGTTGGAATCAAGTACAATTTGTCTCTTAAAGTAATTAAGAGGTTTGTCGCTAATAGGTATAAAAAGAGAATTATCTTCTTGCGCACTATGATTAGTTCTTAAATCTTCTTCTAATATGTTTAGTTTTGGTTCTTCTATTTTAATTCTTGAAAGAGCATCTGCTACCTTATTCTCTTTACCTTGTATAAATTCAATTTTGAAATCATATTCTTCTAGTTTAATTTTCCAGCGTTGCAATTTTGAATTTGGCTCTTTTAAATTTTGTAACCATATTAAAGGCCTATGGTCAGTTTTAATTGTGAATTTTCTACCGTAAAGGTAATGCCGAAATTAAGACGTTGCATATACAATTGCTAGCAATTCTTTTTCTATTGTAGAATAGTTTTGTTCGTGTTTGTTTAATGTTCTTGATGCAAAAGATAATGGTCCGTGTGATTGACTAAGAACTGCGCCTATGGCAAAGTTTGATGCATCCGTAGTAAGTATAAATTCTTTTGAAAAGTCTGGATGTCTGTTTATAATATTGTCTGTCATCATTGTTTTAAGTTTTAGAAATGCGTCTACATAATTTTTATCTTTTATATCTATTTTAGCGTTCTTTTTTAAACAAAGAGTAAAAGGTTTAATAATTTTTGCGTAGTCTTGTATAAACTTACGATAATATCCGGTTAATCCAAGGAATGCTTGAATTTCTTTAACTGTAGTGAGTATGGGAAAGTTTTTTACTGTTTCAATTTTTTTGGGATTTGGTTTTATACCATTTGGTGTTACTATATGCCCAAGAAATTCGGTTTCATGTTTCATGAACTCTGATTTATTAAGGGATACTTTGAGGTTTGCTTTTCTTAAAACGTTCAATATTAGTTTAATATGTGTTATATGTTCTTGCAGATTTGTAGAAAAAATTATTATGTCATCTAGGTATACGTAACAGATTTTGCCTATGTGATCTTTTAGTACTTCATTCATTAATCGTTGAAAAGTTGCAGGTGCGTTCTTTAAACCGAATGGCATTCGTAAAAACTGATAATGTCCAGAAAGTGTGCTAAATGCTGTTTTTTCTTTATCGTTTTCTTCTATTTCAATTTGATAAAATCCTTTAGTAAGATCTAGTGTGGTAAAATAATTACAATGTCCAAGTTTGTCAAGTATTGCATCAATATTAGGAATAGGAAATTTATCCTCTTTAGTTTTAAGATTTAATCTACGGTAATCGATAACTATTCTCCATTCTTTGTTTCCATTCGAGTCTTCTTTTTTTGGTACCACCCAAATAGGAGCATTATAAGGAGATGTTGAAGGTTCGATTATTTTTTGTTCTAACATTTCTTTAATTTGTCGATCAACTTCTTTTTTATGAAACTCAGGGTATCTATATATTCTGGTGTATACAGGTGAATTATCATCAGTAGGTATTTTGTGTTTGACATAGTTAGTAAAAGTTAAATCATCGCCTTTGTGATAAAAAGTTTGATTCATTTGATTACAAATTTTTAATAATTCAGATTTTTCCTCATTATTAAGATGATCTGTGCGTAATTCGTTCGTGAAATTTGGTATACTAAAATCTTCTTTAATGTGATTCATATGGTTAATTGAATTTTCATATTCAAATTCTTCAGTTTTATTAAAAAAAATTGGAAATGTTCTTTCATTTAGTTTTAATAATTTTTCTTTGTAAAATATAGTAGCATTGTTAGGGATTAGTATATTATTACCCAGTAAACCGTTATATTCATTAGAAAAGTTATAAATTTGAAATTCGGCGTCTTCTAAGACTGGTAAAGCGAATTTTTCTTTGGGGAAAATAGCGTCTTTATAAATAGTTATAGGGTTACCTGCTGTTTTAATTGTTAATGGGGAAATTCTATTTTTTAAATATTGTGGCGGTGTATCTTCTTCGTTTATTATACTATTAGTTGCACCGGTATCTATTAATAGTCTTATACTTGTATTTTCTTTTGTTAATCTGATATAGGGTAAACCTTGTTTAGTGTCTCCGAGGCTACATATTGAAAATTTGCTTCATTGTAAGGTTCTTCTCTAATAAAATTGTTTTTAGGAGGATTAAAACGTCTAAGTTGAGATGAGCTTGGATCTATATCCATTGGTTCAATTTTTTGTGGATATTGTTTATATTGTTGTCTATTTTCATTTGGTCTTTGGTAATTTTGATTATACTGTCTTTGGTTTGAAAAATTATTTTGAGAGTGGAATGGTTTAGGTTGCCAATTACTTCTCTTATTATTATTATTCTTATTATCATACCGATTTTGTTTAAAATTGTTGTTTTTATTTGCTGTTTCATTATTTTTAAAATCAAAGCTGTTGTTAACAAATTGTGCTTGTGAAAGTTCATGAAGTGCTGACTCCATACTTGAAGGCTTTAAAGAATATAAAATCGTTCTCATGTGAACTGGTAACTTTTCTTTAAAAATTTGTAAGGCTGTTTCGTTGTTTCTAGGAATATCTAAGTGATTTCCTTCTTGAAGACATTTTTGATTAAGAAGTGAAAGTGTTTTTTGAATATAATTATACAATTTTAAAACATCACCACGAAATTGGGAACTTCTTAAATCTTCATACAATTGGTAACTATTTTTGAAGCCACCGAAATTTTCTAACAACATTGCTTTTATATCTATCCATTTCGTTAGATGTGTGTGAATTTCTATGGCCTGTCTTGCTCGGCCTATGAATTTTGATTTCAAAAGATTAATACACATTCTCTGACTTTGTTCGTTATAAGTCAATAGAGTGGGGATTATGTCGTCTACATTGTTTAAAAATATTGGGAGATCTTCCGTTCTTCCATCAAAAGTCGCGAGTCTTTCTATATATTTTAATGGGTTGAGTTCTAAGACTCTTAATGAACTATTATTAACACTATTTTGTAACATATTCGTATTTGAACTAGGATTAATATTACCATTTGATGCGGCTGCTTCTGCTGCTGTTGCTGTTTGTTGGATGTTCATGATGTCTTCTGTGTCTGCTTCTGGTACGTAATATGGTTTTTGGCGTTGGTTTTCTCCTTGATGTCTTGTCTTGAATTTTTGTATTGTCTTCTTTATTATCGAACACGTTGGGGCTTTCGACATGGATGATATCTGCCTCGTAAAGTTGTTCTTCCTTCTTTATTTATTTTCTTTTTTCTGATTTTTCTTTTCCACTTCACTTTTTGTTTTATTATATAAAATACTTCAGGTTTATTTTATTTCTTTGTATGTTTTCTTTTTTTTCTGGTTTTTCTTTTTCACTTCATTCTTTGTTTTATTATATAAAATACTTCAGGTTTATTTTATTTCTTTTTTTTTCTGATTTTTTTTTTTTGCACTTCACTTTTTGTTTTATTATATTAAATATTTTGTGAATTATTTTTCCTCTACGGATTTCGTAGTATAGGGCATATTCATTGACCTGAACTACTAAAATAATTCTTTCGAAAGAGATTCAATCTTCGTTTGAATTCTTTCGTTAAGATAGATTTTTAATTTTTCGCTTTTCACACAAAAAAAAAATTGTCCACAATCACGAGTTACGAGTTGCTTTAAATATTTACTTTTTTTGTCTTTATTTTGTCCATCAAACCTTTAAGCTTAGTACCACAATCACGAGTTACGAGTTGCTTTACGTATTTTGTCGCTTGTTTAGTGTTGATTTTCACAAAAAAAAATTTTCTCACACAATCACGAGTTACGAGTTGTTATAAGTTTCGCGAAAAACGAGGTTCGATCACTGGACTACCATCTCTTTATATGATTTGCGTTCATATATCTGATTGGTATCCTACCGACTGCGCCATTTATATTATAGTATTGCCGATATACTAAAAAATATATTCTTTCTGTTCTCCACCGGAGAACAGAAAATAAAAGACAAAGATCTTTATTTAGAAATTGTTACTTTATTCAATTCTGAAGCCTCAGATCCCTTACCGCTGGTGGGGGGAAATCTTTAGCTTATACGACGAGATGTCAACAAGATCTGAATCGTTTGAGATCGAACGATCCCTTTTTATACAACTTACTTGCTAACGCAGCAAATCTTAGTTTGTCTGCGGATGATGCAATAATTAAAAGAATATTTTTTATTATATACAAAGAATAATTCTTGGTTAGGCCAAGAAGTGTTGATATTGCATCATATCTTAATAGTTCTCGTATCCCTTTTTTGTTTACATTATTTGTACGGAGATACACAAGTGTGTTCTCATATTACTTAAGATTTATGGGGACGCACAAGTGTGCTCTGATATAACTTATATATCAATATTTTTAATCGTGCTTTCCTTTCAATTTTTTGTTGTAATTTATTATACAATTTTTTAAATTCATATATACTTATGTGCTCAAATATTTCGTCATTATTAGCAATTGCTAATTGGTTAATATCTTCTTTATTCATTCTGAATACCAGTTTCTCCAAGATCAGACCTAAATCGAGATTCGTATTCTATCACCACATCTGTAGTGTTTACATGAATTTTTGTACAGGCTTCTCCTGAATTAAACCTTAGTTTATATGAGGATTTTCGCTGATGTACTTCATGTTTTTGTAGCACTTTTTTGAATTTTAATTTTTTATTATTTTTAACTTCTGTTAGGGAAGCACATTCCCAAATGTATATAGGTGTATCATTCGTTTTTAACTCTATATTTTTAACATTTTGGTTTTTTAGATTTTCATTTGCTATCTTAGCTGATTTTGATCTTGTCATAATATTCACATTTGAAGTGTGGATCATTTCTTTTAATATTTCAGAATCAAGCTTGATACGTGATAACGCATCAGCATTTGTGTTCATTGATCCCTGTTTATAAATAATATTAAAGGTGTAATCTGCTAGATCCAATCTTATCCTTGTTAACTTTGATGATGGATTTTTGTGTGTAAAGAGACTTACTAATGGTCTGTGATCTGTTACCACAGTGAATTTTCTTCCATATACGCATATATGTATATAATGTATATATATAATTATATTCCATAAATGCATACTGTTTGTGTGTTGTGTTTTATTTACTACATTTTAAAAAGGTGATTTCTTCTAAATTATGCGCAGCAAAAAGTTCTTCAAAAATAATAAAGAGGGAAGGTTTCTCATTAAAAAAAAAAAAAACTAAAAAAAAAATAACAGAATCTAGTATTACACTACATTCAATGAAATATAAATAAATTATAAAATTAAAATACAGTGTTTTTTTTTTTAATTGGTCAAGCAATGATTACATTTTTTAGAACTCACACTTTTCATTTTTGTATATGTTTTTCAACTTTTTTTTTTTTTTAAAAAGAATTTTTAGAATTCTCAAAACAATGCATAATAATAATCTACTTCTTAATTAAGAAAGTATTTTAAATTTTATTTTTGATACACTAAAATAAATGTTTATTACATTACTAATTGCTAATTTATATTATTTAATATTAAAATGAATTTTAAAATCTACAAAAAAAAAAAAAAAATAGAAATAGAAATAGAAATAATAATGAAACAATATTCTGTTTTGTTTTTTCATCAGTTTTTAGAACTTCACAAGATTTTTCATTGGTGTCATTCTAAATGCAATTATTCAGCACTCAATTTTGAAATTTGTTATATTATTATAATAAACGGAAACGAGTATGAAGAATTCCGACTATTTCGCGGCTAGCAAATGTCGGATAGTTTTCGGCGTTTTATCCTCGTTAAGATGTTTGGTTGTGTAGCGCAGGGCATTTAAGAGTGGCTCTGCTTTGATTGCGGGCTGATCCTGCAGCAATCGTACACATCCTTTGACGACTACATGTGCTCCACGGGAGAACGCTCCCACCGGGTGGACATGAACGTAGAGGATGACAAGGCCAACCATTACTTTAAGGACTAGAAGATGTGTTTTTTCGCGTTCAATTTGAGACAAAAGTTTTGGGTTTTCTAACATCCGAAGACAAACTTTCGCCATTGTGCCCAAAGTTTCTGTTGTATTCTCGACATCTTGAGCATTATCTTCGACGAATTTCGACGTTGCTTCGCTAAGTACTTTCAGCATTGGTGTCGCGTGGGCATAAAATAATGACATACGATTTGCTAGCTCTGTGCTGACCAAAAGGTTAGTAGTGCTATCGATACGCTGGCGACTCACTATGCGTCTGTAGTAACTAAAGTCGTTCTGTATAGCTGGGGTCTTCATCTTGTATTCATCGAATTTAAGAACGAATTCAAGAATTTCAACCAATTGCTTAACAGACTGGCAAGATCGCCATGTAATAATAAGGGGTGCCTGCCTCTCCTAATGATCTATGGGGGATATTATTTAGCTTCCCCAAGCCTAATGTTCAATGGCTAAACTGCCGATCTTAGCTGGAATAAAAAATGATAAATAAAGAGAACAGGCCAATGTGCCGATTTGAGTTCTGATTAAAGAGTGATTTTATTGATTCAATTCTTAGCCTATTCATACAAAATAATTCCTTACACACTAACAAGTAAAATATTCACTTATAACATACATATAAACATAATTTTCAATATCTAATATAAAAGTATACATATCATACGGTAAGCTATATTTTTGTCGTGTCATCAAATTCATGTTGAATATCCATGCCTATTTGATGACACACAAATATATTGGGTGAAGTGCAGGCACAGGCAGTGCATATCATAGAGGGACATTGAACCAAAACAATAGTAATTCAAAGCGTCAAGTGGCATTGGGTATATTTGAATATGAAGACGAAATGCAGTCGCGTTTATTGACCGTAGATGTAAACAGAGTATTTACTATAAACCGAAAGTAATCTGAGGCGTTAAGTGACATTGAGTTTATTTGGATATAAAGACGGAATGCAGTTCTGTTTATTGACCGCGGATGTAAACGGAGTATCTATAATTGCTTTATGTTTTATAATGCTAAAGCCAATGACCGAATGGAACGACGTATTGTTTTGATTCTATGTGTCTGTAGTGTATGGGCACTACAGGAGGGATCAGATGAACGACCAGTAGAATACGCCAGCCGACTTTTGACTTCAGCTGAAAGAAATTATAATACAACGGAAAGAGAAGCTTTAGCTGTTGTTTGGGCTATTCGCAAGTTCCAGAGTTACATTGAAGGTAACAAAATTAGTGTTATTATTGATCATCAAGTTTTGAGATGGCTTATGACACTTAAGTCACCAACCGGACGCTTATCAAGATGGTGTTTGGAGCTTCAACCGCACGATATTCATATTCAGTACACTCCAGGAAAAGCTAATGTATTAGCAGATATGCTATCCCGACCTCCTGTAAGTGAAGAAATATCAACTTTAGAAAGCTTTATCATCTCTGTTGACTTTCCTCATCGAAGTATAAAAGAAACACGTGATAATCAACTCAAGGATCCTGATCTAAAGAAAATAATGGACGATCTCGAATCTTTCGTGCCAGAACGTTTCACCTGCTGGACTACACGAGGCCACTTACTTCATGATGGAGTATTATACCGGTATAGCCAAGATGATGACAATGAAGAAGCTCAACTAGTGCTGCCAAAAGATGAGCGACAGCAAATCATGGTTTCGTATCATAACGAGCCTACAGCCGGACATTACGGGTCCGAACGAACTCTTCAACGGATTTCATCCCGTTATTTTTGGACATGTATGAGAAGAGACATTGTTAAATATGTCAAGGATTGCACTGAATGCCAACGCTATAAGGTAACGAACTCGAAACCAGCTGGATTGCTTCAAACTCCAGTGCAAAATCAACGTTTCGAAGTTCTTGCAATAGATCTCTTCGGCCCACTTCCTCCGTCAAATAATAACATGAAATGGATTTTCATAGTGGAAGACGTTACTACACGATGGGTAGAACTATTTGCTTTAGAAGAAGCAACAGCATCCGCATGTGGTAAGACGCTTATCACAGAAGTATTCCTAAGATTTGGACTCCCGAGAAGACTGCTCAGTGATAACGGTACGCAGTTTATCAGTGCCGTTATGCAGCATATAACTCACTGCCTGGGAATTACCCAATGCTTTATACCAGTCTACCACCCACAAGCGAACCCTGTGGAAAGAAAGAATCGCGACCTTAAGACTCAACTGGCTATCTTAGTTGGAAATCAGCATTTCAACTGGCCGGAAAAATTACCATTCATCAGATTCGCTATGAATACCGTAAAATGTCAAACTACCGGATACAGCGCAGCTTTCTTAAATTTCGGAAGAGAACTTCGCGCTCCCGACGATGTTCAACGTGATTTTCGAAGCATAATCCAATCCGAGAATTTCGTACCCGGCATTACACCGTACTTGAGCAAAATGGCAGAAACCCTTAAAAATGCCCGAGAAGTCAATGAGAAAGAACAGGATCGTCAAAAATCTTACGCTGATGTGAAACGTCGTCCGAATCCAACTTACTCACCAGGAGACTATGTTTGGGTTCATACTAAAACACACAGTAAAGCAACCAACCGCTTCACAAACAAATTTGCACCTAGACGAGATGGACCATATATTATTCTCAATAACAAAGGTTCCAACAGCTACGAAATAGCCAGTCCCGCCAATCCACAAGAAGTTATTGGCATATATCATACATCCGCCTTGACCAGATGTACCAATCCTCAAGATGCAGAAAAACCTCTTGTACCAATAAGACCAAGAGGAAGACCACGAAAACTTGTGGCAAACTAACTTCCTTGTATCTTCACTCCTCTTAATTTTCTTTCAGATACAAAAGGGGAGATTGTAACAAACACGTATAAAGTGGCAGCCCTGGCGCTACTTCTTGCAGACATCGCACTCAAAACAGACACACACACACACAAGCAACATGATACAACGTGCAGGCTTCAGATGCCAATCCAACCAATGACAACCACGCACACGCAACAAAAGAACTCAACCTCAACTGAGTAGGCCGTGATGTCAACTGACAGGGTATAAAAGGCGATGCTCCAGCGTTACGAAATCACTCTGTATTCACCATCCTCAGCACGAGCACCTCTGGTCTTGTTATGTTCATGTAAAATTGTATCACAGAAGTATATCAAAATAAATAAAGAATTGATTTATATATTGTAAGAAAATTCAGCCATTGCGTTTAATTTATTTTCTTATAGTAGTTAATTCTTATATGTCATTTTATATTTACATTGATGGTCTATGATATTTTTTTTTAGTTAGTTTAGTTTTTTTATAATCTGTGATATTTTTTTTAGTTTAGTTAGTTAGCTTAGCTTTTTATAATCTGTGATGTTTAGTTAGTAAGCTGAAGTACCTGATTTGTTTTGCTAGTAGGATAAAGACTGATAAAGAAAACAAAAAATAATAGAGCGTGGGATTTCAATCTCAGGTAATGGGCTCAGCCACATTACGAGACCATTTAGATAAAAAGATACTAACCCATTATGACCATTTTACGATGTAAGTGGCCTCACGACCACTCAGCCACTTCCATCGAGCCTGTTACGTGGGCATATAGATTGTTAAGTGCCTGGCCGGCTCCGCGACAGCGCTACGGCGACGACACCGTGTTCCTTTCCACGATGATGGTTTTATAGTTGTTTGAGGTGGCCTAAGCCTTCCCCTGTGGCCGGTCACCTGGAGAAGAGGTCGATGGAGGTCCGATTAAATTGTATTCTGAAAAGAAAAGATAAATTTAGTAGATAAAATAACAAGAATATACTACTAATGCAAAGGTATGAAGTTGTTTTGCCAGGATTCGATCGCTTTCGCATTCGAATCTTTGCAACACTAATTCAGCACTCTACATAGCTACGACTTACCTTAATTATATGAAAAAGTATTTAGTAACATCTGAAAAAGAAATGAGAATAATAAAAAGATAATTATTGTTGCTAGGAATTAGTTAAATTTACTTAATAATACTTACGAAAATAATGTCTGCTCCTCTGTGCTCGTCCATGTTTGTTATGATTTTTTTTTGACAATTCACACATACGTATAGGTATCCTATCTAGCTTTGTATATATATTTGAATAGTAGTGTCATGAAGAGGAACGCTCGACCTGACATCTTTTCATCGACTTCCTAAACAGTTCGTTCCACATGTTTTGCATGTGGAATGTATTTGGGTGGGTGTAAAAATGAGCGAGAATTCTAATATAAAATAATAAATTTCCAGATTATTAAAAAACAGAAGATGGAGAAGAATGTATACAAACTCAGCGAAAGTTCGAGGGAGGCAATGAAAAGACATTTTTGTTATAATTTATTTTTACATTTTGTATAATGTGGTTTTTTGATTGGTTGATTGGGAATGAAGAAAATTTAAAAAAAAACAACAAGACGAAAAAAAATTAGAATATAAACTTTTTGTGGTTGCCAATTAGAAAAACTAAGGTTTTAAATACTTTTTTGAATCATTTTCAAATGAGACAAATATTTGTAAACCATGCTAATAATAGTGCCAACATTTTTTGTTTAGTTTTCTTTTAGGGATAAATAATATAAAAAGAATGACTTATACAAGGTACATTAACTTCAGAAATTTCTTGAGAAAATTGAAATGTTATTAACTTCTCATAGGAAGTTATTGTAAATGGTCAGATTTTTCGAATTGAAAATTTTGACATTTCTCGACGTTTCAAGGTCCCTAGAGTCGAAATAAAAGATTTTTAGAGAGATGTCTGTGCGTGTGTGTGTACGTACGTCCGTGCGTACGTACTTCCCTAAGTTCTGGAACTTTTTTTCGTCGTCCATAGCTCAAGAACCAATGGAAATATTGACTTCAAATAAATTTTGTTATACAGATAATAATGCAGAATCATGCAGATAGGACTCTCAAAGAAATTGAGTGGGTGGTTTTTTTACCATAGCAATTTAAAAAAGGTGAACTGAGTTAAATTTTATATTATAAATTGTAACGTGATACCAATCTAGTATATTTTTGGGAAAAAAGCGTTTTCTGTAAATAAAAAAAAATGAAAAAAATATTTGTTCCCTCGAATATTTTACGAACAAAAAATGATTTTATCTCCAAAATAATTGTATGCAACGAAAAATAACGTTTTTGACATCTGGTAAAATTATGAGAAAAATCGAATTGACAGTTTTTGTACAAAAAATAAAAAACCTAAAAAAAAAACAATACTAAAACTTGGTAAAAAATTACTTTTAACTCAAATATCGTTTCAAAAATTAAAAACGTTGGCTTGAAACTAATTTTATCTCACAGAAAATATTATTTTCGACATTCAGCTAATTTTTATAAAAGTCCAAGTCAGTTTTTTTATACAAAATTAAAATCTACAAAAAATAATACGCAAATAGTACTAAAATTGGTAAAAATTGTTTTTTGACTAAAATCGGGTTTAAAAAATAGATTTCGAGATCAAAGTATTTAATCATATGCAATATATTTTTTTTAATGTTTACATTTTTTAGAATAAATAAACGGAATGGGAAGTTATTAATGTTGGTCGCATCCCAGCCTCTTTTTTAATATATATTGAAAATATATTCATGTTCAAATAACAGCTTTAATGGTCACTTATTTAAAAACTCTTTTTAGTAGATGTGATCTTAGCACCATACAAATATGTAAATCAATAATAATTGAGGTGAAAATTAAAATTGACAAAAATTTAGTTAGATATAAAAATTAAGTTAATTTTAATTTGAAATTTGAAGTGCATTTCTTCAATGTTAAGGTTTGTTGATCTTAATTTCAAAATTAAATTCCCTCAAATTAGAATGGCATTTTTTGTAACGTGAATTCTTAAATAATTAATTACACCTGACAAACATACAAACCCATTTTAAAAAAGCCGTGCAAACGATAATATTTTATTTCAATTTACATATTCATATATAAAAGTGTCATTTTAAACTAAGCGAACATTGAAATGCACGTGAAAATCAATAGTTTAAAATAATGAAAAAAATTAAATAAATGAAAATTTTATTTCAATTTTGGAGAAAATCTTAATTTTGAATTTAACTACCATTTTTTTTCATTAAATCGTGTTAAGTCTAGAAGGAGGCAATAATTTTAAAATTTTTTACTTAAAAAGGATTTTTTGTATAATGCCCATTTTCCCTAAGAATGCAAAAAGCTATTACACTATCTTTAGCCATTTGTCCGTTTAAAAAAAAAAAAAAACAAAATGAGGGTGAGGAGGATTGTAGGTTCTTAAATTAATTTTGTTACTTTTTTGGTTCAATACATTAATAATACATACATGTACCTATTTAAACCCTGGACCTATCTGCTTCCAAAAGAATAAACATAGGAAAATATGTTTGCAAATAGGTACATATGCATAAATTCTCAATTTTTTCAATTTTAACACAGTTGTTTCGCACTGCAAAATATTAAAGAAAAAGGTCTGAAGCTACTATTAGAAGGTTAACGTAAACGGTCAACGCGTTGACTCTTTGACGTAAAAATGACGTCATTTGCAGACCTACAATTAAAAACTACACAATAATTATGTTATATGCTTACATTGTAGCAATTTTAACATTCTTTCACACCCTAATATGAAAAAAATAAAAATAACGTTGGCTTAAATAAATATTGAAAATTAAGAATGAAATAAATAATTATTTTGTCTAATTGTGTGATAGTCAACGTCTTAAGCATTGACGCTGTGAACGTTGACACAGAAAATTCAGATGTTTTATGACGTCAGAGACCCTTTAAGTTGATTGTTTAATTCTAGCTTGAGTCATGGCTTAATTCCAATCACGAAACGACTTACTTACTTACCTACTTAAGGTGGCGCTACAGTCCGGGGCGGACCTGGGCCTCAACCAACATGCGTCTCCAGCCAGCTCGGTCCCTAGCTAGCTGTCTCCAGTTTCGCACGCCAAGTTGGTTGAGGTCCTCACCCACCTGAGTGCGCCACCTGAGTCGCGGTCTTCCTCTACTGCGCCGTCCCTCGGGATTGGATTCGAAGACCTTCCGGGCTGGAGCGTTGATGTCCATTCGCTCTACATGACCCAGCCATCTAAGCCGTTGGACTTTTATTCTGCTAACTAGGTCAGTGTCGCTGTACAGCCCGTACAGTTCGTCGTTATATCTTCTCCTCCATTCTCCATCTATACGTACGGGACCAAAAATCACCCGAAGTATTTTTCTCTCGAAGCATCCTAAGACGTTCTCATCTTTCTTTGACAGGCCTCAGCGCCATAAATGAGAACCGGGATGATGAGTGTCTTATAGATGGTGATTTTAGATGCTCGAGAGAGGACTTTACTTCTCAATTGCCTTCTAAGTCCAAAGAAGCAGCGATTTGCAAGAGTTATTCTTCGTTTGATTTCAGCGCTGGTGTCGTTGCCTGTGTTTATAGCGGTGCCTAGGTAGACAAAGTCCTTAACTACCTCGAAGTTATAGCTGTCCATGGTGACGTTTTGTCCAAGACGTCGTTGTTCAATGTCCTTTTTTGATGACAGCATATACTTGGTCTTGCCCTCATTGACCACTAAACCCATCTTCTTCGCTTCCGTCGCAATGCTCAAAAACGCTCCACTGACATCACGCTTTGATCTTCCAATTATGTCAATATCATCTGCGTATCCGAGTAATTGGATGGACCTTTGGAAGATTGTGCCTCTAGTGTTGACGGTTGAGTTTTGCACAATTCTTTCCAGAACGATGTTGAAGAAGTCGCATGACAGTGCATCGCCTTGTCTAAAACCTTTTTTGACATCAAATGCATCGGTGAGATCTTTTCCGACCTTGATGGAGCAGCGTGCATTCTCCATCGTCATTCTGCACAAACGGATAAGTTTGACAGGGATGCCAAAACTAGACATTGCTCTGTAGAGCTCTTCCCTATGGATGCTGTCATACGCGGCTTTAAAATCGATAAAGAGATGGTGGGTATCGATTTGAAGCTCCTGGGTTTTTTCCAAGATCTGCCGTAATGTGAATATTTGGTCGATAGTGGACTTTCCTGGTCTGAAGCCACACTGATAAGGACCTATCAGGTTGTTGACGAACGGCTTCAGACGTTCACATAGTACGGCAGAAAGGATCTTATATGCAATGTTAAGGAGACTGATCCCTCTGTAGTTGGCGCAATTTAAAGGGTCTCCTTTTTTATGTATCGGACAAACTATGCTGAGATTCCACTCATCGGGCATGCTTTCTTCCGACCATATTTTGCAGATGAGTTGGTGCATGCTCCCTACCAAGTCATCGCCTGCTGCTTTAAATAGTTCGGCAGCTATGCCGTCAGCTCCAGCAGCTTTGTTTGACTTCAGTTTAGATATAGCTATCTTCACTTCGTCTAGGTCGGGTAGGCGGAATTGTTGATCTGCGTCGCCTAAGTTGAGTGGTTCTATCTCCCTTTCAGCGGGATTCGGTTCGTCATCGCCGTTATATAATTTGGAGAAGTGGTCTTTCCATATTCTCAACATAGACTGCGGTTCTACTACGATGTTCCCCTGATCGTCTTTACAGGCTTCGGTTCGTGGCTTGTACCCTTGGGAGTTTTTTTTTACCTTTTGGTAAAATTTACGAACCTCATTCCTGTTGTAACATCCCTCTATCTCCTCGATCGCGCGCTTCTCGTGCTCTCTTTTTTTCCATCTAAGAAGCCGGTGTTCCTCTCTCCTCCTCTGCTCGTAGAGCTCGCGAGCTGCTCTGGTCCTTCTGTGCAGGGCCGTTTTGTATGCCTCTTGCTTCGCTGCGTGCGCTTGCCGGCATTCGTCGTCAAACCAGGGGTTTCGCTGTTGGGGACGTGTGAAACCTAGCACTTCAGAGGCGGCATCTCTGATGGCTGCAAGGCAATGTTGCCACTGGTTTTCAATGCTTAATGCATGCAGCATAGGACTCCTTAAGAGGTTACTAGATACTCGATCGGAAAAGGACATGGAGGTCTCTTGCGATTGTAGCCGTCTAACGTCGAAACTTCTCACAGTACTTCCTTGTTTTGGCTTGGACCGGGATATCCGTAGCCGTACCTTGGCTACAACGAGGTAGTGGTCCGAGTCAATGTTGGCCCCTCGGAATGTTCGGATATCCTGTATACTGGAGAAGTGTCGTGCGTCGATCGCAATGTGGTCAATCTGGTTGACGGTTGATTGATCAGGAGATTTCCATGTCCCCTTGTGGATATTGAGATGTGTGAACTGCGTACTAGCTACCAGAACGTCTCGCCCCGCAGCGAAATCGATCAGCCTGAATCCGTTGTCGGAAGTGGTGTCGTGCAGGCTGTATCTCCCGATTGTGCCACCAAAGATGTCTTCTCTTCCTAGCTTGGCATTAAAATCTCCTAAGACAATTTTAATGTCATAGCCAGGGCACTGCTCATATGTCTTGTCCAAGAGCTCGAAGAATATGTCTTTGGTGTCTTCATCTTTCTCCTCTGTTGGGGCATGCGCGCATATTAGGCTTATGTTGGCGAATTTAGCCTTGATGCGGATTGTCGTGATGCGCTCGCTCACACTGTTGAAACTCCAGACTTTTTGCCTGAGTCTAGTTCCAACAACAAATCCACACCCAAATAGATGCTGCCTTTGTTCTCGGTAGCAGTCGCCGTAGTATATATCGCAGTCTTTTAGTTTGCGTTTGCCCGGTCCATCCCATCGCACTTCTTGGATGGCGGTAATATCTGCCTTGCAGCAGTTTAGGGCTTCCGCTAATTGTTCGGCTGCACGTGGTCTGTTAAGGGACCTAACATTCCACGTACAGATCCGAAGTTCGTTGTCCTTATTTCGTTTGCTTGGGTTGTCAACAGTGAATCCGTCCGTATCCGAGGCTTGTTGGTGCTTCGCAACTAGAAAATTTTTACGTTGTCAGGAAGTCACCCTGACGGCACAACCCCCAACCTGGAGGGCAAGATCCTTAGTATAACTCCAAGGATGGGGAGCCGAATAAACCGCTCCTTATAGGCCTGGGCTCCGAATAAGTCGTAGAAGCCCTATAAGGTGTTCACTAAGTAGTTCAGCCTTACTGGAACTGTAGACGCCACCGTTGATTCCATCTCGAGAATTCGTCCGCTGCCGTCTGGATAAGGAGAGGTGCCTTAGTGGAAACGACTTAAGTCCTTACAATTCTGCTTAATACACACCAACCTGCCCTGCTTAATACTTACTTTTCTACATACCTACCCACCCACTACCCACATTACAATAAAAAATACGAATTTAAAAAAATACCTACATCGAATGTTTTTGCTATGGAAAAATTCAAAACATGGCAACGAAGCATTGTATTAAAACTTAAATTTGAAAACGTTGCTTTTAAATTTTCAGATTTCACAAAAATAGAAAATCTAAAAACAAATGAATACAATTTTCTGCTAACAAATCTAAAACACATACAATTAAATGCATTTTATATGGACACCTTTCTATACATTGAAAGGTATGAATAAAAAAAATCTCAGGTAACGTTGGCAACGACTGATGTTTGTTTAAATTTGAGTAATTTATTTTATTTATTTATTTCAATATTTTTATACTTCCAGTCGCTCTAAGATTCCACACTTAATTTTCGTACAGGCAGCGCCCCCATGGTCCGCCTTCCGTAACTAAATTTTGCGTTTCATGATAGTACGTTCTGCGTATGCAATAGTAACTTTGTCTTATTTTCACCCAAGGGATAAGGGGGTAGAAAAAACTACTATTAGCGCATGCGCAGGAATGTACTAGACACGTTTGTTTATCCACCGGATGAACTTAAATGAATGTTTACATGGTGTAAGTCTAAGATAAGTAGTATTAGTACAGTAAGAGATGAAAAGTTAGTTAAATAGATAGTTAATACGAGATTAGATTGATAATATAAAGATTAGGTTAATTAGTTAAGATAAATAATAGGATTATTTAGGAATTTAGGAATTAGAACGTTATTAGATTAATAGAAGAGGAAATAGACTGATATAGGGATATAAGACTGTATAAGTAGTATAGATGTGTGGGTACGATTTCTTGGGCGTGGATGAGAGGGGTTAATTATCTGTGATAGGGATGGAAAATAATTGTGGGTGGAAAAATAGTGATCTCACTCAGAGGTAGTAGTAACTATTTACTTAGTTAATAGGAGAATGGCTAGCGTAAGGGATTTTATGGTCATTCTTACGTTTGATAGCCTAACAAAAAGAAGAAGAAAGAAACGGCTATTCTATTGTGATCAACATTTTTGTTTGAATTAAAAATCTATCGAGTTTGGTAGTTGATACAAATAGTTAAACTTAAATAAGAAGTTGTTTTTTAAAATAAAATAAGTGAATTGAAATAATTAAAGATACCAGAGTGAATTTGTTCCGCTGAGTTGGACATAAAATCTAGCAAAATTCTAGAAAGTTTGGTGGTGATATATTTATATATATATATATAACAGCAGAGGTTCAGGTCAGGTTTTCCAAAGATCAGGAAGAATAGTAGCAGAAGCCTGATCCTATGCGAATTTTTGTTTGCCTCCTTCGGATCGTCCGTTTGATTTTGAGCAAGGACATCCTATACAGTCGAAGTATTCCTTTTTCCAATACAAAGGAAATATCCTCAAAGGCACAAGGACCAGAGTCTAAGAGGGTACTATATATCTACAAACGATTTATCTACATAGATATCCCTCAAAGAAAAAAAAGGGATTTGAAAAAGAAAAAAAGAAAGGGTGTCCAGTGGAAAAAGTGAAGAATTTGAAGAAAGTGAAGAAATGTAAAAAAAAAGAACTTTAATTTTTTTTACCTTAAAAATTAAATATAGATTATTTTGTTTTAATTAAAATAGAGTAAAAATTGAATTGTGAGAATCCAGTTCTCCAAATATTTTTTTTTGTTCAACTAATTAATTTCTTTTAAATTCGAATTCGGTTTAAATTACACTAGTAAGAAAATGATTTTAAAGGCTTGCCTAAATATACCCAAATGCAATAAAGTCAGTGGTGGCGAATGTGCTACCCCGACGAGGGACCAGGAAACTGTGAGTAAGAACACTTTTTTTTTGTTTGTGGATAAAAGATCTTAAAAAAGCCTCTAAGGTCAATTCACTTCTGGATTTTGGTTTAAACCTTTTAGGTAAGTGTTTTTTTTAATATTTTTTTTTTAGTATTTTTAATCATTTATATTAAGATAAGAAAAGAAACGAGTGGGAGAACTCGATTGAGTTTTTTTTTCTTAAATGAATTTGAATAATAAAGTGTAGTTTGAATTATAATTGAAGTATACAAAATGGTGATAGCTAGCGGTGTGTGAAGGCTTGGTAAAGCCGTCCAGATGTAGATTTTGATCTTAGGACATGACAGACTAACTTTCTCAATGAACTAATTCGTGACTGGTTGAGTCATTTCGGGGGCTATTTCTGCTGCATTCGGCCATGGAAATAGCGAAGGAAGTATCTTCACGATACTTGGGCGGGTTGGCCAGACTTTCGTCAATAACACCACACGAACGTTTGGGATTCGGTGTGACGGTATTTAAGGGGGTAAGAAAGAGGTGCCTTAGAGAAAAAGTTTACATTTTTAGATTTTTTTTTTATTAGCTTTAGTTAGGGTTTAGTTTTCTTTTTTTAACTTAATTTTTTGTATCATAATTTCTTTATTATTTTTTTTATTATAATTATTTTTTTTGGTGAAAGTTTTTTTTTTGATTATTTTCTTAGGTTAGTGGTTTTATTTTTTTTTTTTGGATTTATTTTTAAACTTAACTTGAAGCACCGATTTCTAGTTTCTCTTGGATATCGTCAAAGTTCTGGTTTGTGTCATTAACATCTTTTAGTTACCTTAGGCACGAGAATAAATAATGTTTAGTCGAGCAGGAGGTGGCAAGAACCACCGAACGCGACGAGCTGAGCCGTGTAACTACAAGCGTGCTGTAGCCTCTTCTAGTACTCCCACTAAATGACATTCTCAATTTGAAGCCACCAAAACTGGTTCTCCTGCCTCACCCTATCTCTTCGGTCCCTATCAAACAGTCCTACTGAACCGAGGGCGCTCGGCTCCGTCCAGTGCAAGGACGTCTCGACTGTTAAGGAGTCGCCTATCTACAGTTTAACCGCTGACGTGGTAGATTAGCGGAACCGCCTCCCTATACTGTATCAGCCCTCGATTGTCTAAATAGAGAAAAGCTTCGGGAGGAATGTTGCCACTTAAACGTGCACTTTCGTAGTACTCATTGTTGGGGTAGTAAGCCCCAAAAATTAAGCTGTTAGTCGACGACATCGCTCTCGCAATGTGACCCCTACCAAGCTTCACCAAGAAATAATCTATTCTGTTTATGTTGACTCTGCTGTATAGAAAGTGGTTGGAATAGTAATGTTTGTACTCCGACTCTGGTGTTCTGTGTAGTCCAAGGCAACGTCGAAGACATTGTCTCTCAAACACCCGAATCTTTTCCATTTGGGATGGGGCAACGTTGAACCATACCGGGCACCCATATGCAATCATCGGCCGGATAAGGGCCATGTAGCAAAAACAACCGTTTTGTCAGGGCAAAGGCTCCCCTAGCTCTGGCCAGAGCAGCACTCATATGTCTGTCGAAATACAAGTACTGATCCAACCAGATGCCAAGGTACTTTACTACACTTTTATTCACCAGTGGCTATCGATTTGGTCCAACGATCACTAGATTTTCCAGTTCTTTCTCGTATCCCTTGAGGCTCCATACAGCGGAGTCCTGAACAGAATAGGCCTTCTCCAAGTCAACCAGACAAGCACCCGTACATTGTCTTTTAGATTTGTTCCACTGGATATCAGAAACAAGCTTAGACGCAGCATGAATAGTGTCATGTCCCGCCTTAAGGCCGAACTGATTATCCGGAATTATTTTGTTGTTCTCAGCCCACTTGGACAGAGCTCTATTTATAATCTTCTCGAATACCTTACTGATACTTGGCAGCAGACTTATCGACCGGAGATTCGCCGGATTGGAGTTGTCCTTTCCCTTTTTCGGGAGAGGATGTACCACAGCTGTTTTCCAACGGACCGGATAATATGCATTATTCAGAACAGAGTGGTATAAATGTCCACAGCTTCCTGAGGTAAATGCCGTAGTACAATGTTGGATATACCATCGACACCTGCTGACTTCTTTTTATTTAATGAATCGAAGATGTGCTGGAGCTCTATCTTCGTGACTAATAGGGTATTAGTCCCGTTTTGCCCGGCAATGATGGCATTTGCCAAGTTTTCGTCATTGAACCTGGTAAAACCGAGGTTCCCTTATCGCCACTGCATTATGTCGTTACGCAGGTAGAAGTGGTGCTGCAGGGCTCTATTCTCCAGGTCGCCATTAGGGCGAATGCTACTTCATGAGTTGTTCTCAGTGCATCTTGAGCATCTTAAGAAACGTTTATTTCGCCTTAATATAGAACCATTTACATCAACCCTATAAGATATAGGTGCTATATCTTTTTTTTAAAACAACAACAGGAACCCAATATTGTTTTTCATTCCCAAACAATACTGGTTCCCCTTCCTTTAAACCGTGCCCATAGTTTTTGAAAGTTTTATCATAGTAATACTTGTTTACGTCACTGTTTTTAATCAAGGTATCTTCAAACTGTTATAACAAAGACAATTTCCTGGTATAAATGATCTGGTTCTTTGACCAAAAAAGTATTTATGAAGGAGAAAGCAGTCTATCTTTAATAGGAGTATTAAGAAATTCTAATAAGATTTTCCATAGTTTAATTTTGGTTTCTTTAGATTTCATAAGCAACAATTTGGCGGTTTGCACGGTACTTTCGGCAAATCCATTACTTTATGGGTACCTTGGACTTGAAGTATTACCCATCATATTATTTTCTATCCGAAATTCCCTAAATGGATTCGTTGTAATCTTGCAGATGGCATATCCCAAAGACCCCTGCAAGTAATTCCTTGAGCGTAATTAAATTCGGTTGAAGGTCAACTTCAAGAATGATCCAAACATTGAGGCATCAGCCTGAATGACAACTTCCTTTCGAAAACCAAACGGTTGTTATGGGGTTTCCGTAAATAAAAAGGTTTTTAATTTTGACAAACATTCATCATGAGAAGTTTTCCATGAAACACGGAGCCTTTTTTCAAAAGTTGACGCAAGGGTTGTGAAAGCGATGCAAAATTTGGAATATATTCCCTTAAATAATTTAACATATCATTTAAAAGTTGCCAATCTTTTTTGTTTGCTAGTGGCTTTAAATTTTGTATGGCATCAAAATAAGTTGGATCATACTTATTCCATCAGTTGAAATTATGTCCAAATATCCTTAGCTTTGTTCCTTAGCTCTTTCCATTACCTGATTCAAAATTATGTCATGTTCTTCAAAACCATCTGCCGCTTTAGTAAATCAACAACATAATCTTCCACGCCTTTTATTCGTAAAAATCTAAAAATCCCGAATGGAGTTAAAAAAGCACAAAGTTTGTATGACAGGAGTGCAAATATTTTTTAATTCTATTTTGCGTTCTTTTTTAAATTTCCTAATACCTCCAAAGACTTCTGCATGCTTTTTATAATTTATTCCTTTTCAACTTCTATTTGATCAATCCTCCTAACTAATCCAAAAGTGACACTTGCATTTATCCCTAAAACTGGAACAGTTTCTCTATTAACTACAACAAAATTCTGCTCAAACAATTTCTTTTCCACTTCTCAATTTAAAATAGTACAAACTATCGGTCAACTGCGTTACCCCGTAAACTTCTAAGAATATATTGGGTTGGGTTCGAAATCCTGTATGGATCATAATACTGTATTTAAAATACTGTATCTCAAAATACTGTATTTCAAAATACTGTATGTACAAAATACTGTATGATCAAAATACTGTAGCTCAAAATTCTGTATCTTAAAATTCTGTATACCAAAATTCTGTATTTCAAAATGCTGTAAATAGGCTGACAAATAAAAATCGTTTTGATAATGTAAAAAAGTGCGCACTTTGAACAATAACATTATGATAATTCATGTCTTTGAATTAATTAAAAAAAAAAAACAAATAAATGGTATTTTCGTCTTATTTTCTCTTCCCATTTCCTTCTCATTAATTGTTATTTCTCTCACAGTTGTATATGACTTGTTGTTGCCACAATCAACAATTCCATAAACAATTACACCGAACTTATTGATCTGTCAAAACTTCCACGTGTTCGTTAATTTCGTTGATATTTAAAAGCAAATGCAAATTTAAGAATTAAGTGAAATTTGGAGTTGCAATAAATGATATAATGTACATACATACATAATGTATGTATGGAAGCTTAAGAGCGGAATTTTGCAAAAATACAGTATTTTTAGATAATGTTTTGCTCATACAGCATTTTGAGAAGAAGCATTTTGAGATACAGTATTATCAGATACAGTATTTTGACAACACAGCATTTTGAGATACAGTATATTAACCATTCAGTATTATGAATATACAGTATCATACAGTATGATACAGAATTTTAACCATACAGTATTTTAAAATACAGCATTTCGAGGCGCTCCCGAATATATTCGTTTTTCAAACTTAGTTTTTTTATCTTACTAAACACATTAAATGCAATTATATAAATTTCAGCTCCAGTGTCAGTAAATGACAGACCTTTAAGCTAGCATCACACTACCAGTGAATTCACTGACCACTGACAGGCAGTGACGTCACAAAAACTGACGTGGTTTTAACGCCAGTGAAGCAATTGCTTGTCAGTGGTCAGTTGAGCAAAAAAGGTTATCACACTTACTGGCAGGCCCGTGCCAGTGTGTCCCAAAACTCACTGACACCTGATGCTAGTCAGTGAATTTTTTTCCGAGTCGGTCAGTGAACTGACGCCTAAAAAACTGACTATCACACTACACTGACACATGATTCACTGGCACATAACACTGGCAAGTGGCGTCAGTGAAATTTACATGAAATTGGGTCAGTGAGCCGTTTTGCTATCACACTACACTGGCAGCACTGAATATCAACAGCCAGTGGCTGTCAGTTTCTTGTTTTTGTTTATATTATGTTGTCAGTGGTCTTGTGTGGACGCATAAATAAATTAAATCAAAAAAAAATTAGTCTCTTTTTTAAACGGTGGAACACTGTGGGTGCTTTAAAAATGTTGGAAGAAGAATTGTTGGAGATGGCAGAAACTGCAACGATGGTTTATTTGGCGGGGTGTGTGTTGGAAAGCATCAGCGACGATGATGACGACAGGAGAAAGCGTCGACCGCGTAGTGTTTGGCAGAAGAAATGATTGAATCGCAGGAAAAGGGTTTTGTTTGGCGTGCTGAAGCACCAACCGCATCGATGCATGCACTGCAACGGATTGGAGGGTCATCAGACAACGCGAAAAAGATACAAGAAGAATTGATGCATTATTTCACAGGGGAAGGAGAACTCAATTGGCAATACTCTTGCGTCTAATTTAGTTCCAAAGCGGTGGTCGCTTTTCCACATACTCTATCAGACACGTCTCCTGCTCAAACATCCACTTATGATTCATAGCCCTCTCACGCTTAGCCAGCTTCTTGGCTTTAATCGATGTTCCGGAATCAGCCACGTTATTACCTCCGCTCATTTTATATAAATAATTCAATTTAGCCGTTTCCAAAATATAAAAAAAAAACTAAAAATTATTAAAATTCAACTTTTATTATTTCTTCTTCTTCAAAAAAAAAATAACAAAAAACTCCTGCAGAAAATATGCAAATGTCAAAAAAACCTGCCAGTTCACTGACAGGATTTCAACACTGACAGCACATGAAATTTCATGGGTTGTCAGTGATGGGACACTGTCAGTGTACTGACGCTCTTGTCAAAAAAGTGTGCCAGTTGTCCCATGTGTCAGTGACTACTTATCACACTTGCCATTTTTCGTGTCAGTTACTGACGCAATTTCGGCTTGTCAGTGAACACGTCAGTGCACTGACATACTTCACTGACGTCCCAAAACTGGCTATCACACTACACGCAGCCACACTGACGACTTTGTGACGTAATTTTTACGTCACAGCCTGTCAGTTGTCAGTGAATTCACTGGTAGTGTGATGCTAGCTTTAGTCGTTGAGTTCTGTTTTGAGACTGACTTTATTCAATATATTTTTACTTAATTCTATTTTCGCTTGCAAAGCGATTAATACATTTGGCTTTTGCATTTGCAAGCTTTTCTTAAATTACATTAAAATTATTACAATATGACACAACGCGTGCAGGAAGTGGAAAATAAGTAAGGTGCGAGAACGTGGGAAAATAAGAGGTACAAGTAGAGATAACGAATGTGGGAGAACGTGGGATAATAAGAGGTGCAAGTGGAGATATGGGAATGTGGGAAATATAATAAGTACAGTACATATTATTATTAACTCCTCCTATCCTTAAGACTGGACGTCCTCGTTCATGATGTTCATAACACGTAATTTTAAAATTTCTTCATCTAACGCTGATGAAACATTGTCTGTTTTTGTTGTTATTTTATAAGTTTTCGGCTTAATTTTTACATAAAGCAGGACAAAAATCACAAGTGCAAGTATAGCTATGGTGCCATATAACATCCATTCGCTTGTCTCGAGCGTAATCGAAAATTCTTTTATTTTTTGGTTGTTGATGATGTGCAGCTTGTGTAAGCGCGGAAGCGTAATTTTTTCGTTGAAGACGACTTCATTCAAAATAGTTCGTTTTGGTGCTGGTAGGTGATTCACTTCTATAGACTTTTCTGTGAAAAATTGTTTGCCATTGATATTGATTTTATCATCGTATGTTATTAGGAAGGTTCCATTCAGGACGATACGCTGGCCTTTTTCTTCAATAGTTATGTTCTTGTCCCTGGCTACGATAAGTCCATTTCTTACGACTTCGATCTTTTTGATGTCGATAGCATGAGTTGTGGGGCAGTGTGCCGTATTATTATTAAGGAGTTGGGAAAGGCAAGGATTTTGGGAATCTGTTTCACAATAGGAGTATAAGGGAGCTTTCTTACAAGTACTTAAGGGATATTGAATATTTTTACAAATTGCTGATATATTTAACTTAAATCAATAATTTTATTATTATGAATAACAGGAATAATTTCGAATAATTTACATATTTCCTGAACCTCAGGAATCTTAATTAAATAAAATGCACGACTGGGTCGCACGAACTTGCTCCTGTATGCAAAGAGTCTGTTTAAAAAAGCACCTATATAAGATTTAAAATTATACTTTTAAAACAAGTTTGTCTTCAAAGATTTAAATGCTATTCGATTTGTCAAAAAAAACGCGCGATTCATCCCAAGACACAACTCATCCTAGGACAACTCATCCCGGAAATGAATTGATATTTACATTAGTTAGTTATAAACAATACATACATATGTACCAAATGCATTATCTAATTTGGATAAAAGATAGTAATCAGCCCTATCATGAATTCCATCGTAGTCGGAATTTTTACGAATCCCGAAAAACTGTACCATGAAATCCGTTCGTAATGCAAAATTGTATGAGATTTTCCACTACGAACGGATTTCATGATACAGTTTTTCGGGATTCGTAAAAATTTCCGATTACGATGGAATTCATGATAGGGCTGAATATAATAAAAGTTTTGTCAATGTAATGCGCTCTTTCGGGCTCACGCACAGGATTTGATCTGGTGAGATGGGAGGGGGTTACATTTAATACAGTTAAAATAATTAAAAAAAAATATTTTAAGATTCAAAATTTTACCTGAAAAAAAAGTTTGTCTTCAAAAATTTAGATGCCATTTTATAAATCAAAAAACCCTTGATTTTTCAAAAATTTTTTTTGAAAATCGTTAGAGCGGTTTTTTTTTACATTAATTTTTTATATATAAAATTTTTAAATTTTGTTCTAAAAATATTTTTGGTATGCAGTTGTTTAGTGATTGTAAATATACGCTCTACATTTTAAATTCGTAAAAAAATGTTGACCCGTTTTTGAGATACAGAATTTTGAAAAAAAAAAATTCAATATTTTTTTAAAAATCCAAACAATAAAAAATTTCACTTTTGATAATCAAATGTTGTTAAGGCAATATAAGAGCTTATTCAGAAAAAAAATTATTGAAATCGGTTGATAAGTTGCTGAGAAAATTAAGAAACAAAATAACGGTTCTATGAGCGGTACCTTTCCTGAGCAATACAAAAATATGTTTTTGTTATGAAAAGAAGCCAAGTTTAAAAATAAAATTTTAGAGAAAATTTAAAAAAAATCTATCGGTTTGTTTTTGAGAAAATTCGAATTTTCGTTTTTTGACCAACAAAATTGTATGGGGGCCACTGTTAGTTTTGGTCTTAAAAAAAAAATGAAAAAAACGCCTAACGCGAATCTGCTGAAAACCTTAACTTCCAAGTTTGAACTCAATCGACCCAATGGTTTAGGCTGTAGGAGCGTGGACAGACAGACAAAACAGACCGGACGGAATCGCGGGACCCACTTTTTTCGACTTCTCTACCATCGTAATATCATGTTTGATTAAAATCTCGAGTTCGAAATTTTGCACGAATGCAAAACTTGCCATATAGTTCCTATATGTCGCAAGTAATAAATTAAAGAATTATATTGGTAATACATTTTAACATCGGCAATATTTAACAAATCAGTTTTTAACAGTTCCATATCTGCATGATCAGGAGTACCAGCAATAAATTTGATTGCGGAACCTAAAAAATCTATCGATCGCGTCTTTCTCGTGGAAGGTCTTAGTAATGTTAACAAGCGTTCAATTTCATTTATGTCCTGAAGCAGTATTTCTTTGCATCTTTCGTTTTTGATTTCATTTAATATATTTCTATTTTCTGACATTATTGTATCAATATCCGAAAAATTTGTAGTGTGTTTAAGGTAGAAATAGTTTTTGGAAATGGCAACTTCTCCTGCAGGAATAGGAATGAATAACGCTGAAGAGTAGTCAACAATTTTTGCGGCGCCTAGCCATATTTTAATAAATCTAGAAATAAAATTTTATCTTAGATTATTTTTATGCGCTTGTCTTCCTTCAATTACTACAGCTGTGCCTAAATCAGCCTGAATAGTTTTTTGGTTATAAAGTTTGGATAATTTATTACCAATTCTTTTATTAGTTTTTACATATACATACCTTTTCACCTGGCCTGAAATCTTTAGGCGTGGTATTTTTATTGTGAAATTCAAGGTCTTTGATCTGTTTAGTTCTTAATTTTGAGATAATTGCATTTGTCATTTTTTTAGAGATATCGTGAAAAATTTCTGAGGGCTTATAACCTGTTACCGAGTGTATTGAGTTGTTATATTTGAAGGTTCATAGTAGCATTAATTCAACAATATCTGTGGTACTATCCTTTGTACACCTAGCTATTTCAGCAAAAGTCGAATGGAATCTTTCTACCTGTCCATTGCTTTGACTGTGGAGTGCTGGTACAGAATGTGTAGAAATGTTAAATTCGTTTTTTAGCAATGCTTGCGTTGCAATTGATGTAAAAGCGCCTTCATTATCTATAACTATTATTTTCGTATTTCTAAATTGGGAAATTATTTCGATTAATGGGTTTTTTATGTCAACAGAATTTCTGGATGGAATATGTTTTATATTGGCAAATTTAGGAAATTTTTCTACACATGTTATAAAATATTTTCGACCAGTATTGTAAATATCTAAATGCAAAATCTCTCCTACATACGTGGGAATTGGTGTTGCACCGATCGAATGTTGCGCTGGTCTACGCTGATATTTATTTTCTTTACAAATTTTACATTTAGAAGCGTATGTATTACATAGCTTCATAAGATTTGGAAAATAGTACTCTGAGATTATATGTTTGAAGTTATCTTTTGGTTCTCTTATGCTGTTCATCAAGGAGAAGATGATCTTGTGCGAGTTGTATCTGTTCGCCCCAAAAATGGCATTTTCAAGCGACCTATAACGAAGCTGGCTATTTTACCATGTTGCTGAAATTCCTTCAGGGGGGCCGGCCGGCTTGTTCAGGAATGCCATGCTTAACTATTTCATCCATTCCTTATAACGTGTAAAAAGGTTGTATTTTATTTTGAACAACTTTGATTTTTAATAATTATTGCTGAACAAACATATTGGACCGATTCTCAAATAGTGTTGTCTTGGATTAACACAACATCACCTCTGAAGACTTTCGTGGCAAGTATTCATGACGAAACCACGAAATCCCAATGGAAGTTTGTTCCTTCTGAAATGAACCCAGCCGATCTTTTATCAGGAGGAGTGTTTCCGGATCAACTTTTAACTTCTACAATCTGGTTCCAAGGTCCAGCATTTTTGAAAAAGTCTAAATCAGAATGGCCGCAACAACCATTAAGAAAAGAAGAAGAGAAGCTATTAGAGATGAAAGTCCTGAAGAGTATACTGATAGTAAAATCGAATATGAATGACCACTTTATTGAACGAATTAATCACAAAAACTCGTTCAAATTCCTGCAACAGGTTACATCGTATACCATACGTTTCATAAGTATAACCTAAAGCGAGCAAAAAAGTACCGGCTTGTGGACACAGTTCCTTCTCCACAGGAGCTAAAATCAGCAACCGTCCACATTGTAAAGTACATTAAAAAAACTGCCTTTGAAGAAGATTTAAAGGCACTTATTAAATATGGTTGTGTATCCCAAAGCAGCCATCTAAACTCGCTTGCACAATTTCTTGATCATAGAAATATAGTAAGAGTGGGAGGAAGACTAGATGCCTCTCATCTTCCATATTAATCCTAGTACGCTGCTGATGCGAAACGAAAATTCCCATACAAAAATGACATGACGAAATCATAAACGAAAAATTTCGCTGTGCTTTTCGTTTTTCAGTACGCTGCTGAACGACGAAATGTGACATTTTAGTGTATAGCTGTACTAGATTTCTTAGTACAATTCTCCACTCTTTTCGTTCTCAATTTAATTGCCCAGCACATTAATTGCTTGCGAAATTTTGACGTTTAATTTTTTTATTGAAAAAAAAAAAATTGCTTACCTACTCGTGACTTTCGGTGTTTTGACTTTGATTTATATTTGATTTAAAATTTAAAATAAAATGGATTTGTCTAATGTGTTCCAACATTGCATTTCTGCATCGGAAACTCAGGATGTTATTGGTGATGTGCAAGAAGTGATGAAGACAAGCAGTGAAATTCAACTTCCAGACAGAACTCTCCACAAATATTTTTCCGCTGTGGTTTTCGTTTTAATTTCGCTCTGCACTTGGAGACCCCCGAAAAATTTCGTTTCGCATCAGCAGCGTACTAGGCTTGAAGCAAGACATCAGATGATTCTTACATTCTCACAAAATTATTGAAGTCCGAACTTCACAAAGAAAATATGCACGCTGGACCACAAGCTTTACTATCCATTGCGAGGCAAAATTACTGGATACTAGGAGATCATGACCTCATTGGAGGTCATGCCGGGCTAGTAGAATGTAAGAAATCTTTTACTGGGAAAATCTAAATAAAAACGTTATAGAATATATTTAAAAGTGTAACCCTTGCCAAAAGCAGACAACTAAAAATCATCCTCGGAAGAACCCAATGAGGATAGTAACTTAAGCAGGTGACAGTTTTGAAAAGGTAACAATGGATTTAACATGTCCTTACATTGAAAATAATAGAACTATTTTCTTAACGATTTAAGATGATCTTAGTAAATTTTTTAAGCATATTCCTATCGAAAACAATTATTAAGGAACTTTGTAAAATTTAAGGCATAAATCATCTATGTACTAGAAATCAAATGGATCTGAAGAAAGAGCTCATGTGAATATTTGAGGTTGAGGTTAGTGAACAAAGTAAAAAAAAAAAACAGAACATTCGAAATAATTCAGGTCTGCAGCTTTCTGTCATAATAATGCAAACATAACAAAATTCTTTTTACAATTTTCAGATATTGGCTTCAAACTAACTTCAACTTATAAAACATATAGTTTTCAACATTCAGTACAACGTTGGGAAAGATCGAACTGACAGTTTTTTTACAAAAAATAAAAACATTGCTAAAGCTTGCTGAAAATTGATTTTCGACTCAAATATCTTTTCAAAAATTTAAGGTATTGGATTCAAAATAATTTCATCTTATAGAAAATATTGTTTTCAACATTCAGTACAACTTTGGGAAAGATCAAATTGACTTTTTTTTTACAAAAAAAAAAACAAAAACACTACTAAGACTCAAATATGTTTTTAAAAATTTAAAATATTGGCTTTAAACTAATTTCATCGTTTGGAAAATATTGTTTTCGACATTCAGTAAATTTTTTTATAAAAATCCAACAGTCAGTTTTTTAATAAAAATTAAAATCGACAAAAAAAAGTACGCAAAGTTAGTAAACATATATGTTGGATTCTCGATACCTTGTGAATAAAGGAATGTACTGACTCCAAAATAATTTAGTTATGTGCTAAATTTTGTCTTTAACGTTAGTTAATGCTCTTAGAAAAATCCATACTGTATTTCATTATATACATATGAATTAAAAACTTTCAAGAAATGCTACTAAAATTGGTAAAAATTGGTTTACGAATAAAAATCTGTTTAACAAAAAAATATTTTACAATCAAACTAGTTCATAATATGCAAAATATTGTTGGTAATTTTAAGTTATTTTTTTTAGAAAAGCGGTTCATGGTAGAAACCACTTTTCATATCTAGTGTCTTTCTTATTTTTGAGTCTGTCAATATGAACCTCAATCAAAGGAAGCGGGTAGTTGTCTCGAACAGTCATTTTATTTAATTCCCTAAAGTCGAACTTTGACGCATATTGCAAACTTGACTCTTTTATTACAAATCTGCGGAGCAAGAATCTTTACTTATTCTATTTTATGGAAATAGTGTAACCTTCTAGGCGCACAATGGAATGGAACGTCTTTTTCATTTTACATTAATTTTCCTCAAAATTTCCTAATTTGTCATTATTTCACAAACCATTTCCTGTATATTAAATGGTATGCATATCAATATTAATGTTAAGATCTTACTCTGATTTTACATTACTTAAATCTATTTCTTTATTAGACGTAGTACTTACATGTGAACGGCAAGACTGACTTGAAGACGACAATCACAAATCATTCATGCAATCATGTGTTTGTGGACAACTATGTACATGATGACGACAATGATATATTTGCAAAATGATTACACGATTACACTATTCGATGACTGTTGCAATGTTGCATTTTCTTGCGTTTCAGTTCTTTTTTTGCTCTCTGTAACACCATACCAATTTTGTCGAACAAGAACACAAGAACAAGAACAATCCGATAACTCATTGAATTCTTTTTACTACAAATAAAATCAAGTTAGTTTCTAACTTTTGAAAATAAATAAACGAATTAACACTTCCCAAAACTTGAAGCGGACTATTGTTTACACAACAATACGAGTGACTGTTAATCTCCAACGATGAAATCATTGATATGGGCAAGAACTTCTCCTGAACACAGTCCAAAAGTGACGTGAAGTACATGAACACTCAAATTGACCATTTGTAAACAAGTAACGAATCTCCTTCTCACAATATTTTTGTTTTTTTTTTTTTAATTTGTATTAATTCATTTTTCCTATAACTATCTTAAAGCTTGACAAAAATTTTTAAAAACTAGCATATTTTATTAAACAATTAAAAATAACTTACTGGCACTATGCGGCGCTCAATGTTAATCCATCATCTTATAACTAATGGCTTTCGGCCGAAGTACAATCTTAATACTAACTAACATTAACTTATTCTAAAACCAGGAAAATTTGAATAAAAATTGTTGTCTTTAACATGATTTTTATTTATTTTATTTGAAACTTAAAACTAAATAAAACTACCCAAACCAGTTATGCTAGTTAAAACTAAACCAAATCAATTTTGCTGCTTGGCATTACCTCAAAACTAGAACAGCCACAGTATAAGCTTTTTTATGTGTTTTTTTATTTTGTTTTGCTATTTTTTTTGTTGGTGCTATGACTGTCCCAAACTTAAACCTTAAAACTATGTAAAACACTTCTCCTCAGACAACTTTAAATAACGTTTTCTGTTTTCCGCCACGTCAAAGACATTGCCTCTCAAAAACCCGAATCTTTTCCATTTGAGACGCAAGAGACGCTCGTCCGGAGCCGTATTACTGCGGCGAGTCCGCAGTGATCACTATCGTTTTTGAATCCTTCCTATGATATTATAATTGTTGTGGCATATGTTGTTATGCTCGTTTATGATAAGTTCCTCTTGATCGTATGTGTTAAACACATCATGAACAAGTTTGTTTGCATATTTAATTTTTACTTTGGGGAAATCAACCATGAGGTCATTTTGTATTTTACCTAAAGTTTCAATCTCACAATAGATTCCAGTGACTAAATCCGTATGAAGAACTTCACGCAATATTTCGATAAGTTCTCTGATGGAACTGAATGTTATTGTATGTCTAACCTGTTTTTGGAAAAGAATTTTAACTTTTTTGCTTTTCTGAGAACCTTGACTGATAAAGATTTGATGTTTGAAACAATTGATTGGATTTTTCTAGGTATTACTTTTGTTAAAGATTCCTCGCTATGAACAGTTTCTCCGGAAGTAGAGTGCGTGTTAATATGTTGCCGAGATAACGCATCAGCTACCTTGTTTTCTTTACCAGGTTTATAATGAAAGGTTGGAGAATATTCTTCAATAAATGCTCTCCATCTCTTCAGTTTGGTGTTAGGATTTTTTTCAGAAATCGCAAAACGTGAGTGGTTGGTGATCTGTATAAATATGAATATCGGGAGCACCATAAAAGTAATTTCTCAAAGATTGCAATGCCCAAACTATTGCTAGCATTTCACGTTCTTTTGTAGCGAAAGTTTCTTCAGACTTGCTTAAAGTTCGAGATATCATTGTAATAGGTCTATCACCTTGAGAAAGAACGGCGCCTAATGCTTGCGATGAAGCATCGGTAGTTAAGTTAAGTCCAAAGGCTTTTGAAAATCAGAATAGAATAGTAAAACATCTTCTGAGGCTAAAATGTTCTTTATTCTATTAAAGGCACATATAGCCTCAGTATTTAGATTAACTTTGATGTTCCTAGACTTATTCGTTCCTATGTTTCCGCTTTCTCCTCTTAGGTATTGTGCCTTTCGTATTAAGATTGAGACACAAAAATTTATTTTATTATATACTTTATTTAATTTTAAAAGCTTAACTTTATTTTATATTTCTGAGACGTCTGTCTCACACTCAAGTCGCAGCAAAAAAGGAAGAAGGAAAAACTATGGCGGGCAGCGATGGGTTTTGGTACACTTCGAATCAAAGAATGTCATTTGGTTTTTGTACAGTTGGAAATAAAAATATCATTTCAGAAATAAGTTATTGAACCAACCTTAGTGGGTTTACACTATAGATATTGATAATGTAAACGCTACATCACTCCCCGCCGTTCAAAAGTTTATATTTAAGTTATAATTGAAATTATTTATATAATGCAATGTTTTATTATTATTATTTTATGTATTCGTAAAATTTACATTTAAGAGTATTTTAAAATCTAATTTATACGTATAAAGATGAAATTTTACAAGTTTTGTAAATTCATTATAATTTAAATATTTGTATTTGTAAATTCATTATACTTTATATATTTTATTTGTAAATTCATTATAATTTAAATATTTTACATTTTTTTTTATTTTTCTTGTACATTTAATAATGTTTTTTTTTTTTTTAATTTTTCTTGTACAGTGAGTTTTGGCAGAAGGCTTTACAATAATTTTACTTTGTTTTAATCTATTTTGGTATAAGACCATACAATTTTTATAAAATAAAATTAAGTTTTGGTAGAAAACCTTACATTTTTATTTATTATTTAAATTGAAATGAAAAATCTGAAATGACATTCTATTAAAGATATTTTATTGTAAATTGAAAGTAACTCGTTTGTTCATTGGTGTGGATCATTGTCCTTCACGTAAAAAGCTGGTTTGAGTCGATCAATAGATATTATTTGCTCTTTATTATCTATGAGCACTGAACACGTTTTTTCAAATCTTTTAATTATTTCAAATGGACCTTTGTACGGTTGATTCAAACTTCCACGGTTTACCTCCTCCCGAACGAAAACGAATTTGCATGTTTTCAAATCTTTTGGTACAAAAATGTATTTTTGGTTTCGGTTTCTACTTGAACACGGCCGAGTTTGTGAAACAGCTTGGGTGATTTCTTGAGCTGCCGACGAACTAGAAATTGGATTCAAAGGTTTAGGTTCGATCAGTTCAGCGGGCAAGCGTAAGTTTTGTCCGTATAACAATTGAGCTGGCGTTACATTAATGTCGTCAATTATCGTTGAACGAATGCCGAGAAGAGTCCAAGGTAAATTTGAATACCAATTTTATTTATCTTCGTGAGCGCGTAGAGATTCTTTCAGTTGGCGATGAAACCGTTCTACTAAACCATTTGCCTGGGGATGGTAAGTCGTTATTCGTACTCGCTTTGTACCAAGAGTTTCGGAGATTTCCTTGAAGAGGCTTGACTCAAATTGAGTTCCCTGATCAGTTGTGATTGTTTGAGGGACTCCGAATATGGAAACCCAGTTTTGTACAAAAGCGGTTACAACGGTGGAAGCATTCATGTTTTTAAGCGGAATGGCCTCTGGCCAGGACGAAAAGCAATCTTTGATAGTGAGCAAGTACGTGAAACCTTGAGATGGTGGTAAAGGACCAACCAAATCCATATGGATGTGTAAAAATCGGCCTTCCGGAACTGGAAAAATTCCATGTTTAGAAATTGTATGTCATGTTTAGAAATTGTTTTTTGACACGAGATACAAGATTTTGTCCATTTGTTTATATCAGTGTTCATCTTGGGCCAGAAGTATTTTTCAGTCACTATCCTACGCATTGCTTTTGTACCAGGATGTGATAATTTATGATGGTTATCGAAAACTGTGCGTCGAAAAATGTCTGGGATGAATGGACGTGTTCTTCCGGAAGAATTTTCGCACCACATTTCAGTGTCATAAATCGGAATTATCGTTTTCTTAAGCTTGAAAGATGGTTTTTGCTCTTTTAAAAGTGACTTCAACTCATCGTCATTTTCTTGTTCTTTGATAAGACTCGGAATACTAATATTTTTAAAATCTATTAATTCAATATATGATCGAGATAACGTATCGGCGACTATATTCTGAATTCCTTTGACGGATGTCAGTTGTAAATTCTGATATAAACTCTAAATGTCGCGTTTAGCGTGGTGACTTTTCCGTTTTTGAGCAAATTGCGTTTGTAAGCGGTTTGTGATCGGTAAAGACGGTAAATTCTCTACCTTCCACGTAATACCGAAAATGTTTAACGTTTTTGAAAATTGCGAGTAGTTCGCGATCGAACGTTGAATATTTTTTTTCGGTAGGGCTCAAGCGATTTGAAAAGAAACCTAAAGTCTCCCAAACGTTATTATGGTATTGCTGAAGTACTCCGCCGATGGCGTCGCTAGACGCGTCTACCATAATACTGTTTGGATGGAAAAGCATAGTGCGTTCGCACAAGTCATCCTTGAGAACTTGAAAAGCTTCCAAGTCCACATAAAATTTGATTTTTTAGTATTTTTCTTGTTTGTTTTTTCAATTTTTAGCTGTTCATAAAGTGCTTTGGCTTTGTAGGCCAATCTTGGTATGAATCGGTTGTAGAAGTTTATCATTCCGAGAAAACGCTGGAGTTGTTAAATAGAACCGGGCCTAGATAATTCGTTTATTGCTTTTACTCGTTCTTGCGATGGAGTGATTCCGTGTTTGGAAATGTTATAACCTAAGAAATCCAGTTTGCTTACACCTAGCTCGCACTTTGCTAAATTGACGTTAAGTCCGTGTTTTTGTAGTCTGATAAAAACTTCTCGTAAGTGTGTTTTGTGCTCCTCAACTGACTTCCTTGAAACAAGTATGTCGTCTAAGTACACAAATTTTGCGCACCGTTGCGCACTCCGAAAGACATTCGTAAAAATTCGAACAGCCCGAAAGGTGTTATGACCGCCGTTTTATGAACGTCCTCTTCTGCTACCGGTATTTGGTGATAAGCACCTACCAAATCGATTTTTGAAAAAATTGTACAACCGTCAAGGTTAGCGGAAAAGTCTAGAGCGTTAGCAATCGGATGCTTGTCTGGTATGGTTGCTTGATTCAACCATCTGTAGTCGCCACATGGGCTGAAGTCCAGGGAATTCTTTTTCGGAACCATGTGAAGCTACGTGTGACTTTGAGACGCGACAAATGCCTAATTCTATCATTTGCTGAAATTGACGTTTTGCGGTTGCTAACCTCTCCGGATTGAGTCGTCGAGCACTTGCTGAAGGGAGTTTACCAGTTGTTTGTATCCGGTGGACAACGTCATGTTTGACCGGTAACGTAAAATCTGGTGGAGATTTAAGCTCGGGAAACTCATCAAGGATAGCGCCGAACTCACTTGGAATCGAAAATAGTTTTGGAGAGCTAGTGTTCGCGGATTTGAAAAGACAGCTGACTTGGAGATTAGTGCTTTTATCTACCTACTACTCGTTGGCTACGAAGATCAACGGTTAAATTATACTTGTGCAAAAAATCAGCTCCTATAATAGGGTGATCAATGTCTGCAATAACAAAAGTGAAATCAAAAGCGCGTCTTAAGTTCAAATTAACTGTTAATGGTTTGCAACCGTACGTATGAATTTTTCCTCCGTTCGCAGTAAGCAGAATGAAATCATTTGGGTCTTTGGTATGTTGACAGAATTTGCAAGGAATTATCGAAAGTTCAGCACCGGTGTCGATTAAGAATTGAAGCTTTGTGTTTTTATCGCGAATAAAAAGACGGCGTGAAAAGTTTGCCTCACTCAAAGCCGCGTTTGAGATCTGGCGAATTAGTTTTTTGTCTCTTTATTAGCTTTGGACTGAAATGAACCCGATTGTTTTGAACACTTCCTGGCGTTATTTCCGAATTTCCTATGAAACCAGCAAATCGATTTATTTTCGTTTTCTGACCTACTCTGCGAACGGGGTCTACCTCTACACCTATCTCTCGAAAAACTTCTGGACGCTCTGTTAAAATTAATGGAATTTGAAAAATTTGTTTCGAGCCGTTTGAGTTTGAAAATCAATTTTTGCAAAAGTTCGGAGTCAGAACTAGGAACGTTAGGTGAGTTGACTTGGGCGACGTGTGAAGCTGCTGAAGAGTGATGGAGTCTATCAGCTTAAGCGAAAAGCTCACTTTGAGTCTGTGAATTCTCGACTGCCATGAGGCAAACGCGTATATTCGACGGAAGTCGATTTAACCATAGCTTCATAACTAATGGCGAATTGACGAGATTGTTCCCACTTGCCAGACTCTCCATACTCCTATATAGCTCCTATGGCTTCATGTCTCCGAGTTCAATTTTATTCAACAGAGCGTCCAAACGCGTTTCTTCGCTATCCCGGTTTCTCTCGAGTAAAACTTTTTTAAGATTTTCGTACTTTTCGTGTGCAGGTGGTGAAACGAGAACATCTGCAACAGATTCCATAGTTTGACTATTTAGCGAAGCCACTAAATAATCGTACGTAGTGTTGGATGCAGTGATGTTTTTTAATCGGAATTGCGTTTCAATTTGTAAAAACTATAAATCAGGCCGATTGTTCCAAAAAGGTGGAATTTTGATCGAAATCAAAGAATTTTGGGAAATAACAATAGGAGTTTCTGCCACGTTTGCTTCATTCGCGTCCCCATTGGGATTACTGTGTGAACTGCCGGAGCCATCGATGGGTTTTTCACCGCCTGGCATGATTAAAGCTAACCAACGAGAGGAGATCAACCGACCGTACGTAATATAATATTTTAACCGTGAGCAACTGGCACAGCGTTTTACGAAAAAAAAAATCCACCGAACAATATCCAAAAAAAAATAAAAATTATGAAAATATAAGCCCTTCAGATTTGTGTAATATAATTAATTTAATATAATTTATTCATTAATTCATATTAATAAATATAATAATATAAAATAAAACTTATATATTGTAGGTATATATTAATAGAAAAAGAAAAGGTACTCACTGTACTTTTGTACTTAAACTAATTTATGAAGGTGGCACTGGTGTTTTTTTTAATGCGACAGCGCTGGTGCTGTCGTATGGGTTGATTCGGTGCTATGTTGAAGATGAAAAAATTTGGTGGTGGTGGCACGTGGGTATATACTGTAACGAAGCGTCACACTCCTACTACCGACCGATACCAATCAACCTCCATCTGCATACCCACCAAGTGAAATAAGTGACACCAACACGCAGCCGAAATACAAAAACAAAATACATGCGATATTGTTGTTCGTCATTATAGAGTTCACATTTGGTTCCTGCAGGAGAATTGGCTTATGGACCCAAGAAATCCGAAGAAAGAGGAAGCTTGCTCGCCGAAGTTTATTAAAGGTTTTGGGCTTTATATTCAGAAGCGCAAGTTTACCCCGATATTCCCCTTCTCTATTAAGAGTCGATGGGCCGTTGCTCCATAGCGTACTGTGTAGTAACAACAAACTATTGTGGTATTCCCCTTCACCCTTCCGGTGTCGATGGGCACTTGCCGAATTGTTGTGTTATTCCCCTTCACCCTTCCGTGTCGACGGGCACTTGCCGAATTATTGTGTTATTCCCCTTCACCCTTCCGGTGTCGATGGGCAGTTGCTGAATTATTGTGTTATTCCCCTTCACCCTACCGGTGTCGATGGGCACTTGCTGAATTATTGTGTTATTCCCCTTCACCCTTTCGGTGTCGACGGGCACTTGCCGATTTATTGTGTTATTCCCTTCACCCTTCCGGTGTCGATGGGCACTTGCCGCATTATTAAGTAATGTCCCTTCAACCTCGTATAGCAAATCCAGCACCGATGAATCAGCCACGACCAGAGCACTCCGGAGACGCGCCAGCACGTTTCAACTCATTCATGAGTCACACTCCACACCGACGCCCCCTAAGCTATGAAGCAGAAGTAACAAACATAGTGCGTAAATGGGGACTAAAATTCGACGCTTCAGTTATTACGGGGTAAGGCACTGGAATGGCTCCGCATCTACAGTGATGGATTCACTAAATGGGAAGATTTCCGTGAATCGTTCGTTCAATACTTTCTGCCAGCACGATATTTCGTCAAATTAGAGGAAGAAATAATGCGCAAGCGTCAAGGCCCACGAGAGAACGCGAAGGAATATATTCTAGGCATGCAATACCTGATCCGCCAACACCCTCGGATGAAAATTAACGAATATCTCGACCGAATATTTGATAGCATGCGCCCTGAATATCGCCTCTATATCCGCCGGCGAGATTTCGAAAATCTAAACGAACTCATGGCTCTGGCAGAAGAATTGGAAGCCGTAAAGAAAGAAGAAAGAAACAGCCACCCTCCGATCGTAACCGCAAACCCTGTCGCAGCCTCTCCTCGAACCCTTCCGCCGACCGTACCGTATAATCGGGAGACACACTGCTGGAACTGCAAACAGAAGGGTCACCGAAAAGAGACGTGTCATCGTCCATTCCGACTGTTTTGCTCATTTTGCGGAGAAGACGGACGTTTAACAAAAGACTGCCCGTGCCAATGCAACTCATGCTCAGTCGTAAACACACCGCCGCGTCACGATCCCCGATGTTATATTCCGATGCAAATAGGAGAACATACCTATCAAGCTTTAATAGACACGGGATCCACGAAGACGTTCATTGGACCGGGAATAAGGACAGTCTTCAGAAATTGGGGACTACCCATGATGAGTCAACCCCAGACGATCCATCTGGCCGATGGAAAAACTGTTGGCACTTCCGAACACTTCAACGTGACCCTAATGATCGGAAACGTAGAAGTCCACGGGACCGCGACTTATCTACCGTCACTCGTCGAGGATGCCATACTTGGGATGGACTTTATGAATCAAGTCAACTTGCAAATTACGGTTGGCGGCAAATCCGTTGCAAGTTCCAATACCCAGCCTCCAACGCCACATGAGCAGTGTCACGCCGTAACCCACTTAAACACAAATCAGCAACAACAACTCCGAACCTTCCTGGATCAAGAATTACCGAAGTTCGATGGAATAAACAATGTATCAACCGTTCCTCCCCACCGAATCGAACTTACAACCGACAAACCGTTTAAACAACGGTATTTTCCTCTCAACCCGGCCCTGCAAAAGGTTATAGACGACGAAGTCAACGAACTTCTAAAAACCGGAAAAATCAGCCCGTCTAAAAGCCCTTATAGTTCACCGATTGTCTTGGTCAAGAAAAAAGAAGGATCATGGAGAATGTGTGTAGATTTCCGCCAGCTAAACGAAGTATCAAGAAAAGACGCATATCCCCTGCCGTACATCGCTTCCATACTCGACCGACTCCGAGGAGCCAAGTTCATGTCTACCATCGATCTCAAACAGGGATACTGGCAAATTGCTTTGGAACCGGAGTCTCGCCCGTACACTGCTTTCACTGTCCCGGGCGAGGATTATTCGAGTGGAACGTGATACCATTCGGACTACATTCGGCCGGAGCAACGTTTCAACGAGCTATGGATACCATCTTCGGCGCTGATATGTTCAGTCACGTATTCACTTACCTTGACGAAATAATCGTAATTAGTAGTAGTTTCGAGCAACATATTCAACGCCTGAACGAAGTGTTAGGCAAACTCCATAAGGCCAATTTAAAAAAAAAATACCGAGAAGTGTAACTTCTGCCAGGAGAGCCTTAAATATCTTGGACATATCGTTACTCCATCCGGCATACACACCGACCCTGACAAGGTATCCGCCGAACAAAACCTGAAAGCCCCAACCGCCATCAAAGAACTACGCCGAATACTCGGAATATGCTCTTGGTATCGCCGTTTCATCGAGAACTTTTCTACCATCACCGCCCCACTCAATAATCTTCTTAAAAAGAATGTGAAGTGAGCCTGGGGACCATCGCAACAAGAGGCGTTCGACCTGTTAAAAGGAAAATTAACAGAAGCTCCGGTCCTGGCCTGCCCAGATTACGAAGAACCATTTTCACTGCAAACCGATTCCAGTCAATTTGGTTTGGGAACCGTGCTCACGCAAGTACTTGACGGACACGAAAGAGTGATCGCGTATGCAAGCCGAACTCTGACAGACCTCGAACAAAAGTACGCAGTCACCGAAAAAGAGTGCTTGGCGATATAATGGGGAATAAGAAAGATGAGGCCGTACCTAGAAGGGTACCGTTTCACCGTCATTACCGATCACCATTCAGTTAAATGGTTACACTCATTAGAAAATCCGTCCGGACGACTTGCCAGATGGGCCCTAGAACTACAGCAATATGACTTCAAAATATGCTATCGAAAGGGTTCCATGAATGTCGTCGCTGATGCCCTGTCCCGCGACCCATTGCCAATCACTCCTACCGACAAACTAGCCACCGCCGCCGATGCCAAACTGGAATGGGTCCACGATATGATGGATAGAGTTACCAACGAGCCGAGCCGATATCCTGATTATAAGTTTTTAGACAACCGACTATACCGACGTTTTACGACCGCCGATCCACTAACTAACCCACGAGATGATGAGTGGAAACTCTGTGTCGCCGAAGTAGACCGACCAAAAATTCTGTACGAGAATCATGATGCAGTCACATCCGGACATCTGGGAGTAGCAAAAACTACGTCACGATTGGCCAGACTATACTACTGGCCAGGAATGTTCCGTGACGTACGAAAATATGTACGCAGCTGTCAGAGCTGTAACCAATACAAGGCCCTACAACAAAAACCCAGTGGCTTCATGTACACCAGCCCAACTGCCGAACCTTGGGAGGTGGTGTGCGCCGATTTTGTTGGACCTCTGCCCCGCTCCATGAAGGGTAACACAACGATGTTGGTTATGGTGGATAAATTCTCCAAATGGGTCGAAGCAGTGCCTATGAGATCTGCTACTACTCCGCTTTTAATCAAAGCCGTACGAGAACGTGTCATCACTCGCTTTGGCGTACCGAAAACATTCCTGTCAGATAATGGAACGCAGTTCACTAGCAACCAATTCAAGGAGTTCCTCAACGATTTTAACATAAAGCATCTACTGACCGCACCGTATACACCGTAGGAAAACCCAACCGAAAGAGTAAATCGTGCACTTAAGACTATGATCGCCCAATACGTCGAGGGAAACCAACCTGGGATGAACATTTGCCCGAATTGACGATGGCAACCAACAGTAGCCGGCATGATTCAACAGGATACTCCCCTGCTATGTTGAATTATGGTCGAGAAATAAAAACACCGTCAAGTTTCCAACCTATTCCTCCCTTCGGAGACAAAAATGAAAACCTGACCGTAAGAATGGAGCGTATGCAAGTGCTGCACGAAATGGTACGCGTCAACCTACAGAAAGCGAGCCAAATTCAAGCAAAAGCATACAATCTTCGACGACGCCCATGGAAGCCTAGTATCGGGGAACAAGTGTACAGAAAAGTACGAGTCCTCTCGTCCGCAGTTAACTATTTTACAGAAAAATTTGCCCCTCTATACGACGGCCCTTACGAAGTATTAAAATTTATTTCCCCAGTTATTGTTCTACTTAAGAAAAAACGAGAGAACAAACAAAAATTCCGAGCCCATGTCCGAGATCTAAAAGGGCATGGTGCGAACGCTTTAGCAGTTAAAACTGACTCACCGAATTTGTCTGAAATCATTCAGCAACCGACCACCGAGCCGAACAGACCATCACCAGCTTTAAGTCGACCTCGCTAACCAAGTCAACCAGCAATCAGGATGGACCAAAAAAATAGGATCAACCGCCGCCTAGCTCCAGCGGAGAGAGAGGTCCAAGGATTGGATCCTTGTAAAAGGATACCCACTCGGCCAAGACCGATCCTGGCACCTCCCCGACTAGAAGAACCGCTGACAATACGAGTGGTCAGAAAGGAGAGACACCATATTGCAGCAGCCCAACCCGTCGTGCCAAAATCTCCGGTGAGCTCCACCATGGCAAAAGTCCGGGAGCAGCGGGAACAGGCCCTCCGAGCCTACAAGGAGAAACGGAAGATGGACGAGGTGGCCGACCGATCGACTATTAAAGTCGTTGTCACAAACCGACCGGATGCAACCATTGCGGACCAACACCAACCCAGTACCAGTCGCCAAGCCATGGCATGTTGTGCCATAACCGAAGGAAATGGCCCGAGTCCGAGTGATCCTTTCGAGGGGATCCAACTATCGGGAAGGAATCACCAAAGAAGGTTTATGATCCACCGCCCCTGGGGTCCAGTAATGGTGCTCATGAACCGAAAAGGAACGAGAGCTTCCCTACACTTCGGGGACCAAAAAAAAAAACAATCAACGTATTATGAATTATTATTATGAATTGTTAATTATTATTTGTATTTTTTAATAAGGACTGAACCTTTTTTTGTAAAATTATTTAGAAAAAAAAAAAAACAAAAAAAATCATAAAAAATAAAATAAAAAAATATATATAACAAATAAAACAAACAAAAAAAAATATTAAAACAGAAAAAAAAACAAAAACAAAAAAAACACAAATAAAAAAATGAATGAATAAAAAAAAATATATATGTATATATAACTATATATATAATTAATATACTTACCGTTTTTTTTATATACCAGGAAACCTTCAAGACGAGAAGGTTCTCGTCTCAAAAAGGAAGGGGGATGTGTAACGAAGCGTCACACTCCTACTACCGACCGACACCAATCAACCTCCATCTACCGACCGATACCAATCAACTTCCATCTGCATACCCACCAAGTGAAATAAGTGACACCAACACGCAGCCGAAATACAAAAACAAAATACATGCGATATTGTTGTTCGTCATTATAGAGTTCACATTTGGTTCCTGCAGGAGAATTGGCTTATGGACCCAAGAAATCCGAAGAAAGAGGAAGCTTGCTCGCCGAAGTTTATTAAAGGTTTTGGGCTTTATATTCAGAAGCGCAAGTTTCCCTCTATTAAGAGTCGATGGGCCGTTGCTCCATAGCGTGCTGTGTAGTAACAACAAACTATTGTGTTATTCCCCTTCACCCTTCCGGTGTCGACGGGCACTTGCCGAATTGTTGTGTTATTCCCCTTCACCCTTCCGGTGTCGACGGGCACTTGCCGAATTATTGTGTTATTCCCCTTCACCCTTCCGGTGTCGATGGGCAGTTGCTGAATTATTGTGTTATTCCCCTTCACCCTTCCGGTGTCGATGGGCACTTGCCGTATTATTAAGTAATGTCCCTTCACACTTCCGGTGTCAATGGGCTCTTGACCGTAGGATTAAGTTCGTATATAATAGGTATTATTATTATCTATAGGTATCCTATTGTTTAGTCTTAAGCCGCTTTATTGGATTAGAAAAAATAAAATCTGAAAAAGGAAAACCTAATTCTTTTTATTTGGAAAAGAGTAGTTTGGTCAACTCTCTATACTCGAGTTTCGTGCTTTCTCGAGACGACCCTGGAGTCCGGCGAGCTTACCTCAGCCTTAAAAAAAAAGAAGCATCACAATACATATATGTATATATTAACTATATTGTGTGCCTCTCGCTGCTGTTGGTGCTCTAAGTCCTTGGTCTTGGTGGATGGTTACGATGGTTACTTGTTGAAGATCAACAATTTGACGGTGGTGGTACGTGGCTACATAACATACATATGTATATTAACTTTGTGTGCCACTCGCTGCTGGTGCTCTTGGTCTTTGAAGGTTGATAACGCTTAGCAAATATACAGTATATGGAATTGACTATACATATATGTCTGCTGTCTCCGGATTTTTGGTCGCCGAAAATTTGGTTGATTGTGGACTTGGTGGCGGTGGAAGCAAAATTTCTTCCGTGGCTGAGGTGGTAGCTGTTGCGGCTGCGTCTGCCTGTCGTCTCCGGACTTTTGGTCGACGAGAATTTGGTCGATCGTGGGGTTGGTGGCGGAGGAAGCAAAATGTTTTCGTGGCTGAGGTGGTCGCTGTTGGCGCAGTGTCATAAGTCCGTAAGTCATAAGTCCGTAAAGGACTCATGACCCACTTAGGTGGGTCAAAACTTCATAAATCGATTATGAACTTATAGCCCACGTAAGTGAGCCAAAAGTCCGTCAAAATTTCCAACGAAATTCTGACCCAAAGCTTACGGTTTTTTGGAGTCATTCTCTCTGAGAAGCGAATGCTTACGAAAATTGTTATTGGTTGCGTTCCTTTTCATGTATTTTTAAAGTAAAGGATCATTAAAAAAATGGTTGATTTATTGTCTAGAATAGCTACTTTTGCTAAAAAGTTTTTTTTTGAATTGATAGCACGGCGGAGTACTAACAGCTTGGTATGTAAGGGGGGGCATGCTGCCCCCCTGCAACCCCCCTGCTTGGGATCACTATAGGATTTGGGGTGGGTGCGAGTTTGGGTATATGCAAAGAACTTTTGCATTTGAGCACTAAAATCAAAGAAATTCCCAACAAAAAAAAAGCAAGTATGGCTCACAGTTATGAAAGAATCACAACGCATTCGTGTTCTTTGCATATACCCAAACTCGCACCCACCCCAAATCCTATAGTGATCCCAAGCAGGGGGATTGCAGGGGGGCAGCATGCCCCCCCTTATATACCTAGCTGTTAGTACGCCGTGCGATCAATTAAAAAAACTTGTTTTAGGCTCCAGTTTCAAAAATTTCAATCAATCTTAAATTTTTTTGTTTAAGACCTTATGGCTCTTTTTATTGCGAACTTTTGGCTCACTTACGTGGGTTATAAGTTCATAATCGATTTATGAAGTTTTGACCCACCTAAGTGGGTCATAAGTCCTTTACGGACTTATGACTTACGGACTTATGACACTGCGCCGTCGCTGTTGCGGCTGCGTCTGCCTGTCGTCTCCACACTTTATTTACGATACGAATCGTCGGGGTCACCAATTTGTGCCTTTCGTATTAAGATTGAGACACATAAATTTATTTTATTATATACTTTCTGAGACGTCTGTCTCACACTCAAGTCGCAGCAAAAAAGGAAGAAGGAAAAACTATGGCGGGCAGCGATGGGTTTTGGTACACTTCGAATCAAAGAATGTCATTTGGTTTTTGTACAGTTGGAAATCAAAATATCATTTCAGAAATAAGTTATTGAACCAACCTTAGTGGGTTTACACTATGGATATTGATAATGTAAACGGTACAGGTATTTTGTTAAAGGTTTGGTTATTTGGGCATAATCTTTAACAAACCGTCGGTAATAACCAGAAAGACCAAGAAAAGATCTTAGTGCACGAAATGTTTTTGGCACTTCGAAGTCTACAATGTCTTTGACTTTATTTGGGCAGGTTTTAATGCCGGCCGTCTCCAGAGACAAGAAATCCCAAAAATTCAAGCTCATGCTTAAAAAATTTACATTTTTCTGGAGATATTCGCATGTTAGCATTGAAAAGTTTAGAAAAAATGTTCCTTATGTCTTCTAGATGATCCCTTTCTGTCTGCGAAAAAAAGATTACATCATCTATATAAACAAGACAACATTTGCCTATTTCATCTCGCAATATGTTGTCTATTGTTCGTTGAAAAATGCTGGGAGCATTTTTCAAGCCGAAAGGTAATCTGCAGAACTCGTATTTTCCATTATTTATGGAGAAAGCAGTTTTTCCCGGCCCTTTTCTTCTAGGACAATTTGATGGAAGCCGGATTTTAGATCTATTGTTGAATAGAATCTAGCTTGTCCTAAATTTGAGAGGATTACTGAAGTTTCTGGGATGGGATACCGATCTGGTATAGTGCGTTCATTTAACTTTCTATAGTCAAACACTAACCTAGATTTGGGAGTACTGTCTTCGTTAATGCCTTTTTTCCCTACAACCAATATGGGAGTGTTATACGGGGAATGTGAAGGCCGAATTATTCCATCACTTAACAATCTCTTAATTTCCTTATTTACAAAAGGAATTGCTGCCATATTGCATGGTCTTGGTTTGGAATATATTAGTTCTGAGTCTTTTGTTTTAATGGTTGCTTTTATTTTGGTGTTAAAAGGTAATCTCTCATCCGGTTGGGCGAACACTTCTGATAATTCTTCGATTAATTCCTTAAATTCACTTTTGACGGTGTTAGGAATTGTTTTCATATCGATTTCTAAATTAACCTGTTCGCATTCCAAAAATTTGATTTCCATCTCCCCATTTTCGTAAACTAACAAAGAACGTTTTGTATCAATTTGCGCTTTTATCTGCGCGAGAAAATCATACCCTATAATCGCATCGAAGGTTTCTATTTGTGGAAGGATAAAAAACTCTGTTATTATACCACAAAATTGTATTTTACATTTGTGAGTTATTTTATTTTCACCGTGGAGGGACTTAACCTTAAAATGTTTACTATTTGGAATGACTTTTAATTGCGGAATTTGTTTGATATAGTTTTTGGCTGTACCAGTGTCTACTAGGATTCTCAATACAGTTTTGCCATTGAGTTTCTTTTCAACAAATGGTAAAGCCGACTTTATTCTAAAAAATGAATCTGATCTTCATATTCCTCATCGAGGTTTTCATAATCGTCTTCGTATTCGTCTAGAAAATTAGTTCTCTGGGCTTTCGATAGTGGTGCCCTGCCGGACTCGAGTGAGCGCTTCGATGCTCTGTTCTGAAAGGTTTGCGGCTGTTGCCTGGTAGTCTGTTTGCTGCTACCCTCTGGCACCGCTGCAGGTCGATTTTGCGATTTTTTACTGCGTCGGTATGTTGACGAGTTATCAACGCTCATATGATCGTATGGATCTGATTGATGGTTTTGTTTCTGCTGGTTATATGTCGAGGAAACTTGGGCTTGGGGTTTTGCTTGAACAACAACACGTTTATAGTGAGGGTTACTTCTTGGAAAACCACTTGTACTAGCATATGATACATTTTTATCAAATGCTCTTGCAAATTCGTACCTGTGTTGATTAGCCTCAAGCTCCTTTGCCTTTGCTAATGCAGATGGCAGGTCTTCGCAACCGGAAGAAAATAAAATATTGCAAATAGGCTTATTAAGGCCTGAAATAAATACTCGCAATGCATCTGCTCTGTATTTTGATGCTAATGAGTTAATAAGAACATTATTGCCTGAATATTCCATTGAGATTTTATTGGTGATAGACGTGAGATGTTTTTCTATCTTGTCGTAATAATCAGAGATCGATAAATGTCCTTGACATAGAATGCTCATTTGGTTTTCGAGTACTTGTAGTGGGCGTTTGTCAGAATATGCATTATCAAGGCGAGCAATTATTGCGTCGAAATTAAGAACTGTGTTGAATGACGATATTTGACATACTATTTCGGGTGTCGCGACAGAAATGGGTTGGTAGGCAACAACTGTTTGCGGTAATTGAATAGAATTTAATTTTTCCGAAAGCTCGAAAATTTTTTCGTTTAACCGATCATTATTATTTTTATTTTCTACCCCTAAATCCGCCATTCTTCTCACCATTGTTTCACAAGCTGCTTCGACAGCTACCCGCACGGCTGATGCTATTGTTTGCGCGATTTCAGACATTTATCAATAACAATAATTCTAAGCACAATCACAAAATTAACAATAAATATTTATATGTACTTAATGTATATGGTAATAGATACTCGTAGATAATTTAGAACAAAAGTTGTATAAACATAAAAAAAATTAATAGTTACACAATTAATAACTTTATCTGCATTTCGTTTGTTTTTCTGTATCAGTGGGTTCTTCTCTGGTTAATTCTCTGGGTTCTTCTGTCGGTTCTTCTGTGGTTTCTTCTGTGATCGATGTTTTTATGATTTATAATTTACTCTATTCTCTTTATACAAAGATTTTCGGAGCACAAAATACTAATCGAGTTTTAAAGTTGGGCGCCAGTAAATGATAGACCTTTAGTCGTTGAGTTCTGTTTTGAGACTGACTTTATTCAATATATTTTTACTTAATTCTATTTTCGCTTGCAAAGCGATTAATACATTTGGCTTTTGCATTTGCAAGCTTTTCTTGAATTACATTAAAATTATTACAATATGACACTACGCGTGCAGGAAGTGGAAAATAAGTAAGGTGCGAGAACGTGGGAAAATAAGAGGTACATGTAGAGATAACGAATGTGGGAGAACGTGGGATAATAAGAGGTGCAAGTGGAGATATGGGAATGTGGGAAATATAATAAGTACAGTACATATTATTATTAACTTGTCTAGCTTAAATGAGACATTCATACTTCCAATTTTAATATTTTTAAACCACGTCGATAACTTTGGAAACTAAATCAATTCAAACACTCTCAAGATTATCTGCAATAACAATATCACGTACCTTTTTTGTTAAACCGAACTAAAATGGTTCAATAATCCGCATTTATAACAGCACCTTTTCAATGCAGGACACTTACCTTTTTAATGACGACCACCATTAAATTTACATGATTCCACGAATTAATAAATGTACAATGCAAGTGTTTTAAAACAATGTTTTTAATTAAATTTAAAAACTTCTACTTATAAAATTATACTTTTTAATTTTCTAATTATTTATATGTAGAAAGTAGGAAATTTCCTTTGGACCTTGTTGCCTGTGATATCAACGGATATTCATGCGATATTGTGCGATAGCCGAATAACGAATTGAGATGTAGACAACCCACGTGATGGTAGCGATATTGATCTTTATTTATGTGATCTGGCTTCATGTTACTATAACTTTTTTATTATCATTCCTTGCAAGATAATCTTCTTTGTTCCCACTACCTGTATTTAGATATTTACTTTTCTTGCAATATATAGGGGTTACTTTCTTATATAACAGCTTATTATATTAGGTATAAAGTAGTACCTGTGGCATGATGGTTAGTGCTTTGGACTGTTAGTGACGAAGATTGAGCTTGAGCTTATCTTCTATATACCCAACGTTGTAATAAGACATTTATACCACATTCTTCAATAATGCACTGAATAATGCATATTATGCAGTGCATTGCAAGACCGCTGTGGTTCATCCTCTCCCGAAAAAGGAAACGGACAACTCCAACCCGTCAAATCTTCGGTCGATAAGTCTTCTTCCGACCATCAGCAAAGTTTTCGAGAATATCATCAATAGGGCTCTGACTAAGTGGGCTGTGGACAACAAAATAATTCCGGATAAACAGTTCCGGTTCAAGGCGGGTCATGACACAATTCATGCTGCGTCCAAACTCGTTTCTGATATCCAATGGAAAAAATTAAAACAACAATGCAAAGGTGCTGTTCTGGTTGATTTGGAAAAGGCTTTTGACACCGTACGGTAAGAAGGTCTTTATCTAAGACTGAGCAGGCTTGGCATAAGTAAACCATTGTTTTATATACTCTATGATATGCTTAACGGTAGAAAGTATGTTGTCAAAAGTGGCAATGTAAGTTCTACCACAACATTCCAAATTAAGAATAGTCTTCAACAGGGAGCGGTGAATTCGCCGATTCTCTTCAGCATTAATATCAGCGATCTGATAGGTAGTCTAACTAAGGCAATTGCATACGCCGGCGATCTAATTGCGTACAGAACGGCCCGAAAGGTTAAGGTTATTAGAATTCTCTTGCAGCGTGATTTCGACAAGACTCATCGATATTGCGACTACAGACATATAAATGCCGCTCTGACCAGTGCCAGAGGAGCCTTTGCTCTGACGAAACGGTTGTTTTACAGCAGTCGGCTTAACCCCAGAGTGAAGGTAATTTGCAACATGGCCATCATACGGCCGATGATCTTTTATGGTAGTTCTGTGAGGTTCAACTTTGCACCTTCCCAGATGGAGAAGTTTCGGGTGTTCGAAAGGCAATGTTTACGACGCTGTACCGGCTTACATCGAACAGCCAAATCTTCTTTCGTTCATTACTATTCCAACGAGGTCCTGTACAACGGGGCTCGAAATAACAGAATTGACTATTGCGTGTTAAAACTCGTTCGAGGTCACATTGCAAGAGCTATGTCTTCGACCAACAATTTAATTTTCGGGGCGTTCTATCCGAACGACGCTTGAGCGGCTTCATTCCACCCGAAGCATTCCTCTTCTTAGACCGATATGGTCTGATAGAGGATAGATAAGCAGTACCGCTAATCTACCACACCAGACGAAGAACCGTGGATAGGCGACTCCTGTACATTTGGGACGTCAAGGCACAAGGCGGAGCAGAGCTCCTTCGGTTCAGTAGTAGTGTATGATGGTAGCTTTGTATGAACTGGACCGAATTGATAGGGTGGAGCAGGAGAACCAGTTTTGGTGGCTTCAATCGGCCCTTGAAAGTGGGTAGTCGGGATGGGGTTTAAAGCCTCGGCCGGCTTACATACTTGTTTTATAGTTTTAGTGTTTAGTTTTAAGTAGAATAGGTATGGTGGCACAAAAAAAATATAATTAAAAAAAAATTAAAAAGAAATAAATTAAAAAAAAAAAACAAAGGAAACAAAATTAAAAACAAAAAATGTTAGATAATTAGATTTGCTACTGTGGTTGTACTAGTAAAAGTAGGTTATAGGTAGAATAGGTAGTTTAATTCAGTTTAAGTTAGGTTTAAGTTTTATTTTAAGGACCTAATTTTAAGTAGTTTTTAAGTAAAATTTAAAAAAGATAGTAAAATTAATTTTTTTGAGTTTTCTAATAAATAAAAAAAATAATAAAATTGAATAAAAGGAAAATAGATCTTAGGGCCGAAAAGTATTAGTATTAAGTATTATAGTTTAATTTAGAGTGTCCGTATGGGACCAGTAAGTTAGTTGTAAGTTATGGTTAATTAGGCTAGTGCGTTGGACAGTCATGCCAGAGGTCTTGGGTTCGATCACTGCCAATGCTATCTAAAGTTTTTTTTAACGCGTACTGCGTGAGGAATTGTCTTATTCTCCAAGAGTAGTTCTAATCATGAAAAGTGCTTTCTCAAATTAGCCGTTCGGATTCGGATTAAAACTGTAGGTCTACTCCATCCCTGATAACAGTATTCGCACACAGGAATGGTTGAGAGTTGTACGTCACTAGACCCTAGTTCTCAAAGGGACTGTTGCGCCATCCAATTTATTTGCTTTTGTAATGTTTGAATGGGACTACTTGACCTTCCTCATATAGACGATTGTCTATTGTATGCCGCTTGATGATGTTGTCTATATTTAGATATGACTTTCTGAAATGAATTACTGTATTTCTTTTAGTTAATGGTTTATAATGCTTTCGGGCATAAACTCACTTGACCTATAACTATTTGATTTTTTGATTTCCACTAGGAATTGATCAAATTGTTCTCTTGGATTGCGATTAACGACTGTAGAACCTAAAACTTTCGAAAGCATCATTGGTTTTCAGCTAACTTTCAAATGGTTTAACAATTTCTTTGTACGATCTTCGTTGTGCATCTATTAAAGCGAACGTATTATAAACTTTAACTGCATCCGATCCAAAAGCATTCAGAAAAATTGCAGCTTGACTTTGATCTGGTTTTTATCAAGCTCATTTTGCTTGAATTGTTTCCAGTTCGAAAATAATTAAATAATTGATTTACGTTTCCTTCACAGTTGAGGAGGGCGACTATTTCTTCTGGTGACTTCACATTGCTGCCGAGCAAATTTCTGCGTATTTCACATAAAATTGGACACTTTCCTATGAAATGGATTACATCTTCCCTTACTCTTAAGGTATAAAGGCTGCAGTAGATAGGCAGATCCTCCCGATTTGGTATATAATTAAGACTTATCATTTCTCCTCTAATTTTGAAAATTGCCGATATGACCTCCTGTTTGTTCTCGTTACGAAAGTAGTTACGTTCGCATAAGTTGTGATTAAGATGGTTGTACGTTGATCTATGCACCGAGGATGTAGCTTCATTAATAGCGTCGACTCTCAGTTTTTCATCTAACTTTGCAATAAGATTCCGGATATCGTCATCGCAGTATTTACTATTTTCATCAACTATTCGAAAGTCCGTTCTACAGTAGGCAGCATGGAATTCTAGCTTCTTATACCACAGATTTTCCTTCTCAATTGTTTTCAATGCCAGAATTTTTGGGAGTCTTTCATCTGGCATATTAAAAACTTTTTTGATATAATCAACATGTGATTTAATAGTTTTGATGAAGAGCGGTGATAGTCCTGTCTCAATTGAGATCATATAGTTTGGGTTGTTTTCGGTAAACGAAAGCATCTTTCAATGAAGAACCTCTGAAGTTTTTCTACCTTTTCAAACTTCTCCCCTCCCCATACCTGTGCTCCATACATCATAATAGATTCCGCCACTGCAACAAAGACGTTATATTTAACACTATGTGTTTCTTCCATGTTACGGATATTGCACTTTTAGATTTAATTAGCTTTTCTTTCAGGTGTGTTTCCATATTAAGATTTCTGGTTATGGTGAATCCTAGATATTTGTAGGCTTTAACAATTTCGATTGGTTCTCTGTCATAGTGCCATTTCTCATTCCGGAATATCATCACCCTGAACTTGCTCAAATTGACTTTCAGATTCCATAACCGGCAATACACATTTAGTCGGTTAATCATCAACTGTAGGGTTTCGGGCGAATAAGCAAACAGTATGACGTCATCTGCAAAAAGCAAAGCTTTGATGAGTGTCCTCGATATTTCAATTCCACCAGGAAGAAAATCAATCAGGTCCTCTATTAACAAAGCAAAAAGATTTGGGCTTAAATTGCATCCTTGCTTGACTCCCACCTTCGATTCGAAACTCTCCGACTTTTCGGCTCCATTCCATACCGCTGCCTTATTTTCGTCATAGACGCTTTCTAGTACCTGCCCAAATTTGTCTGACATCCCATAATTGTAAAGCTTGAAGAATATTGATCGGCGTTCAACGGTATCAAAAGCTGCCTTGAAATCGACAAAAAATACGTAGAGCTTCTTTTTTTGTTCAATAGAGGTTGCCGCTATGCTTTGCAGTACAAAAATATTGTCGATAGTCAAGTAGCCACTTCTAAAATCTGCTTGAGATTCCCCAGGCAACTTTTTATCATGAATCCAACCGGTCGATCGGTTATTTAATAATGATGCGAATATCTTGTAGGTGGCGTTGAGGAAGGATATTCCACGGTAGTTGGATGGATCATCAATGTTGCCTTTCTTATGTATGGGAAAAATTAAGGAATTTTTTAACTGTTCCAGTATCCAAAATTGTATTGAAAGACGATGTTAAATTTAAAGTTAGCCTTTCTGTTCCATATTTAAAGAATTCCAGTGGTATACCATCAGGTCCTGAAGCTTTTCCGTCCTTCAATTTCACTATTGCGGTTTTAACTTCGTCATGAGTTATGTCACTATCTAAAATATTGTTCGAGTACGAAGGTTTAGCGTATTGGATAGGAAGCGTAAGACTCTCTGGGTTCAAAAGTAACTTAAAGTAATTATGCAATACATCGATATTTAGATTAAAACTGATTTTTGGTTTTGCTCCATTTAATTGGTTAATCGCCATTCACAATTCCTTGGAATCCTTGCATTGTGTAAGTTTAAGAGCCTCGGTTTCATAAAACTTTGTTTTTTTCCCTTGCATATTGCTTTGAATTATGAGTTTGCTAATATATACATTTTTTTGAAGGAATGGCATCTGAATTTTCTAAAAGCTTTCAACCATCCGAATGATTTTTTGCGTGCTTTTTCGCAATCTACGTCGAACCATTTTTCTTTACTTTATAAATGTTTCCCTGATATTTTCTTGATTCCGGGCATGAAAGTTTTATAATTTTTTCAATGTCGCCTATTAAAATTTGAGTCACCGTTGGAAGATTCCGTTCCAGGTTGCATCGATACTTGTGCGCTCTGTTTTCTTTTCAATTTAATTTTGGTGGCAACTTTAAAACCGTTATATTGTCTTGCTCTATTAAGTTAGTTCGGAATTCAACTACTAATGGCAAGTGATCGGAAAACGGGACACTTTCGACCATGAAATCTGAAATAATAGGAATCCAATTTACCTTTATTAGACAGTGGTCAAGCACTTATCTACCTTGCTGGCCTACGAAGATGTACTCTCCACACTTATCAGACTCAGAAACGCCATTTGAAATTCGAAACCCAAAAGCATCACAAACATTTAACAATTTAGTTCCTCGTGCATTGACAGTAGTGTCTTTCGAATTCCTTATTTTTCCCGCAAATCTGTTTTCTTTTCCATCATTAATTCCTATCCTCGCGTTAAGGTCCCCGATTATCATAACTGACATTTTTAGAGATAATTGTGACTTTTTTCGAATGGGGGTTTCTGAAGAAATTGCATACACTTTTCTCTTAGTCATATGATATATACATTTTTTTTATAATGGTTAACAATGCCTTAACTTTCCATCACTCACTTGTATTAAGAATGTCGTAGATAAAAGGAGTCTTTATTTTCACTTTCCCAAGCTTTTGAGTATTTATTTAAAATGAAATTAAAGGAAATTTTATAATTTAAATTGGATAGATTTTCAGATAAACTTCTTCACTTAATTGACAGCTCTCAATCGTTATGGCGTATTTTGCATTTGGATCTACACCTACATCCATATAAAGTCCAGCTCACACAACAATTTAAACCAGCTGACCATACAGAACGTCTTAGATACGTCGAATGTGTGCTTGAGCAACAGGTGGTGGTCGGCGATTTTTGGAACAAAATTTTCTTCAGCGACGAAGTACATTTCTCACTCGGTGGGTATGTTAATAAAAAATTGTCGTATTTGGGGTTTTGAGAATCCTCAAGTCATTGAAGAGAGGCCATTTGTTGCGGTAAAATTTACCACAACAAGTTTCACTCGCCTATTGTATATCCTTTTCCCTTTTTAACCTTAAGTTCTTCGTTGTGGCTCCAAAATATTCTAAGAATTCAGTTGAATCCTGTCTTCCATCAGTCAGTGTCCTACTCTTATTATATACTGGAAAAGCAACCAAAAACAGGTGTGGACAACATGGTACATTTGTGTGACGGGCGGTCCACAAAATGACTCTTGGTACGACAGATGGTCTGCACGCATACCAATCATGGTGACAGACAGGTGGTCTGGTCACCAAAACAAACAAAAAAAGGCACGAGCGACACTTGGTCCTCGATTGCTGATGTAACTCAGATGAGAATGGCTGCATGCCCAACATAAACCAATCTCTTATTGTAAAAGATGGAACGTTAACGAGAGTCCCTAATCCCCTAGTCTGCGCGAAAGTCCAACGAAAATAGAGTAGAATCGCGAGATCAAAAATCACTGCCAACTTCCACCTCCGACAGTTAAAACAAAAAAAAAAGAAATTGATAAGCTTTCTTCAATTTTTACTAAATTGTAATTTCATACGAGGGGAAAAAGGAACGTGTTAAACACTTGAGTTTCATGCAACTTATCAAAGTTTATCCAAAATTATGGGGGTGTGAATAGGGTGGCTGAATGCACCCATTGAATTCCCGCTCACTGGAAGAAGAACCAGAGGTCGGCGAATCCAATGACGGTAGTAGTGCATAAAGCTGGGGTGAAACGTGCGAGTAGGAAAAGTGGTGGTGTCTCAACTGCGTTCGCTCACTCTGGCAAATATGCTAGGTGTAGCTGAATTAAAACGCGAACGAGACCCACACTTTCTGATTGGCCAAAAGCATGTGGGAATGAAAAAAAAAAGAAGAGGTCATCAAGGCAAGGTGAAAGCCTGGAAGATCACTTTTTTACGAGATAGAATCTGAGCCGGAGGTTCAAAAGATTTTGGAAAAGAAAAAAAAAACAAAAGAAAAGAAAAAAAGGAAACTTTGAGAAGTGATAAGAAATTTAAGTGTTGTTTGAAATAAAAATTTGTTGTTTGAAGGTGAAAATTTTTTTGAGAAAGAAAAGTTAAAATTGGAGGAAGAAAACATAGGGGATTGGAAAACAACTAGGAGAGGGAAGTTGGCAGGACATCAGGAAAAGCTAAGTATTTTATTTGGCATTTGAAGAGTAGATTTTTTGTATTTGTGCGTGATAATTAATATTGAGAATTGTGTAAGAATCGTTGGACTTTTGTTTCGAAAAAGAAAAAAAAGGTAATTCCGAAAAAGCGGAACTAGCGACCCGTATTTAAAAATTGTCTTTGTCCAGTCGGGACAAAAGGTTAACGGTCCATCTTCGGTGTTATACACCATTTCTTTGTCGTTTGAAAATTCTTAAAAGATCTTGGGTTTTAATCCTACTTGTAAGGTTTCCCAAGCAAAATTTGAAATAATTAAAAATACTTCTAGCTGTTTAAAACATATTATTTTTTTTATTTTGTTCATAAATTGTCTTGTTCGGTTCTGCTCCAAAAGGTTTGTGATTTCCTTTTACAAAAAAAATTACTGGCGCCCATTTTGCTTTTTTTATTTTTTTCCCATATATTTCAAGAACACCCTATATTCAAAGTCTACAATCAAATTAATTTGATAAGACTTAAATCATTCCGATTAATAAAACTTACCTTGTTCCAATTAATCAAACCTACCCCAAAACTGAGCTATCGGGCGACAGCACTGCTCTTGCTGTCTGTGCGAGAATTAACGAACAAACATATTCGCATCTGACAGTTGGTTATTATTCTAATTAATCTCAAATAGGTACTAGTCGTGCGCGCCGGCGATTTTGATAATTATTGAGTTTTGTTTTATTATTGAGTTTGCGGACAATCACTCCGCCATCGTATTATTCGTCCTATCGTAACATTCATCATAAATTCGGTTCGTTAATTTTCACAACACATTACATCCACAAAAAGTCAGTTATGTGCGCTCTTTGGTCCGGAGGTGTGATTGAACCTTACTTCTTTCAAAACGACGATGGAACGACTATCACCGTCAATTCGGAGCGTTATGGTCATACGATAACCGACTTTTATTGCCTGCTATTGAAGAATACGATTTGGAGCATATGTGGTTTCAACAAGACGGTGCCACTAGAATATCCTGTATCCATATATCCATATATATCCTGTATATATGTCCCATTCCTGTAGTACCCGTAGCGTGATGGTTAGTGCGTTGGACTGTCATGCAAGGGGCCTTGGGTTCAATCCCTGCCTGTGCCACCTAACTTTTTTTCACGGGTACTGCCTCTTGCGAGGAATTGACAAATCCTCCAAGAGTAATTCTTGTCATGAAAAGTGCTTTCTCAAATTAGCTGTTTGGATTCAGCATATAAACTGTAGGTCCCTTCCATCTCTGACAACGTTACTCGCACACAGAAATGGCTGAGAGTTGTAAGTCACTAGGCCCTGGTTCTTCATGCGCCACCCAATTTATTTTTAATTTTGTATGTCCCATTCCTCTGCTTCAGATGTCTTGAGTTCCGTTATGTTGATTGGCGCTGGTATACTTGACCGAACCCGTCGTTTTAGATTGTCCCATATGTGCTCTATAGGATCAAGTCCGGATTCAGGTTTCAACACCGACTTCTTCTTGGTATTCTTGCATTAAGATACAATTTTCTCCAATAAAGAGCGCGAAAACGATGACATGTTCTTTGAGAACTTTCTCCACGCACCTTTGGCCATTTACAGCTCCTCTATTAAAGATCACGAGCTCAGTGCGAGCCTCGTAACTGATACCCCACCTTTGCAACTATGGCTTAAGGAGCAAACCTCTCATTTTGTCGCCTGTACCTCCATCAGTTCAATATTACTGTGATCAAATATAAATAAAAATGAGAAAGGCCGATACTTTTAATTTTACAGAACCTGTCTTTAATTCAAAAAAGCTTACAAAAGAAAGCATAGAGATATTACAAGATTAGAATTCATTTAAATGTAATAGAAGAAATAATATATTGTTAATACCAATTAGTTTAACAAATCTCAACATCCTCAGAGCGGGGCAATGATGTGAGTTCCAAGAGGTAAAGTAGCTGTGCAGGTATTCGAATTTTCGATCCATCAGCAAAACGAATTTCACAAGCTCTTAACTTGCCGTCACGTCCAGTAAAGGCTGCCTCAGACAAGGTCAAAAGATTTTGAGAATTTTTAAGACTCCCAAGGCCATGTATTAAGTGAGCGGGTGTAAGTGGTGAAATGTCCAAGGGATCACTGGTTACATAGGTTAAAGGTCGAACGTTCACAATTCCCTCCGCTTCTATGATCACTGTCCGAAGTTGTTCCAGTGTTAGTTTCGCTCTTTCGATGACTACCTTTAAAATGTTCTTGATAGAACGTACCAACCGTTCCCTAAATCCTCCCACCAGGGGGCTCGGTCGATATTAATCTTCCAATGTATACGTCTATTGGTTAGAAAGTTGTGCACCACCTTGTCTCCCGGAACTTGGCTTGTATCCGTGAGTTCTAATGCTGCTCTTCGAAAAGTCTTGGCGTTGTCTGAATAGATAGTTGTAGGAGCACCTCTTCGAGCTATAATTCGTCTCAGTACTATTACACAGCTTTCCGTTGTCATATTTGTAGCAATATCCAGATGGACTAATCGGATTGCAGCACAAGTAAAACCATCAAATAACATTTGTTCATCTGTTTCGAAGACTCATCCAAATAAAAGAGAGGCCCGCCAAAATCTACGCTGACGGATTCAAATGGCCTTGACGGCTGAGATACGGGGTTGTCAAAAATCTTCTGGCAAATGATGAAAGTTTTAATTCTTGTTTTTTTTTTCGTCAAGAAAGGACAAAGTTGAAATATCGTTGAAGTTTTTGCAACATATTTTTCTGTCTGCAAATACAAAATTTCGTTAGAAAATGAAATATTTTGTAAGTACCTTAGCCAATATAATTCAGCCGCTTCTATTTCGCTAGTGGAAACCTCAGAAAACTCGAATGGGGGTTCTGCTATAACATCTAGGTTTTCTTTTAATTTGTAAAGCTCTACTGCACGCATAATAATGGCTTTGCGTCGTAACAAACCTTTCCAAGAGCTGAATTTTTAGTAAGGCAACAAAAGTTCAGGTGATGTTTCTTTGGGAGTAGAAAGGATGCCAAAAGAGACACTGGTGCTAAGCCTTGAAAACCAGAATCGATCTCATCATCATTGAAACTTATATCGCCGTTAACCATGTTGGCCCGTGAGCTCATACAGATGAATAAAGTAAGTTATTGCAGTGACTCCTCTAGTGACAAGGTCGGCGGGGTTCTCCTTCTCATTACAGTGGGTGGTATGCGAAATGCTTTAGCTCAGTCTCAAAACTCATTATTTTGAGCTTTTGCTATCATTCCTATGCAAAATCGTTTTGAGAAAAACTCACTAAAATGTGATCGATCTCATTTTGTAGATCTATCTCATTTGAGACATTTCCGTATGCAGAAAGAAAGCATTATCTCATTTAAATGAGGTAAAGCTTGTAAAATGTTGAGACTGGAAATTTGTTGTCTCAGGAACCGCAATGGCTGAATATTTAAATTTGTTTGCTCCTGTTGAGTCAACAGGAAATTTTAAGAATCTTTATAGGTTTACCCCAACGCAAGTTGAAATCCTAACGAATTATTTTTTTGAAAATCGCGATACTTTTCGAGGCGGTCGATTAACAAATAAGACCAGAATAATGGTGTTTTTACGATTTGTTGGTGATCCTGGCTTTCAAATCGGTATTGGCGAAGATTTTGTAATCGATCAAAGCACAGTTTCCAGGATTATTGTCGAAGTAGGTAAGAAAATTGTAATTAGGAAAGAGGAGTGGATCAAGTTTCCCAATACGGTAGAGGATAAAGATGCTGCAAAACAGTGGCGATTCCTGGTCATAGCGTTAGGGTTAGCTACTTTCTTCTAGAGGTACAATATAAGTTTTCAAGAACTATAATTAGTTTTATTCAAATCTTCCGCCCTAGGCTTACATCATCGATAAATGTAGAAAATTTTTCATGAATTTTTTATATTATTGGGACTTTAATTGAACGTCTGAACTCTCGTCTAGCATAATTGCGACAAATTCTGACTGTCTGATTCTATTGGAAATTTTATTGCCAACTTTATTTTATGGACAACTTCGGGTTTGCAAGAAAGCATGCGTGATACAGGAAAAAAAAGGCCAGCAAAACAATTTATTTTTATTCTCGCAACCAGCTAGCCATTTTCAAATGCAATATTGATTTTCGATAAAGGTTCGAGTATTCTTCCTTGTATGTTGATTTTAAATCTGTTAGCTTTGGACATGGAAGCTTATTAAGTAAGTAAGTAAGTAAGTAAGTAAGTAGTTCATTTTATTTTCATATCATTCGATTACAGTGTATAAATATAAATAATGAGTTCTTTAAAGCTTTGGCTTAGCCGTCAGCTCGAATGGCAAAAATACAAAAAGTGATTTTATAGTTTACAATATTTAAACTAAGAGAATTCAGTCATCAATAAGTTTCTATATTTATAAATTGCATTTAAAAAGCTATAAAGCATTTTCCAATCTGAACCATTTAGTAATTTTACTGTTTCTTTCAACGTTAAGCTTGATTTCCCTAAAAACCTTACTCTTTCGTGCCTCAAAACTGGACAAATACTAATAAAATGGAAACAGTCTTCCTTTGCTTGAAAATTGCACAGCGTACAAAATTGGTAATAGTTTCCATTATATGGGCTGCCATTTAAATTTAGGAGTTCACATCTCGATTTAAATATTAAGGATATTTCTTTATAATTAAATCTGTCTTGAAAGTAGTTTTCATTGAGGAGATTATAATCAAGCTGCGAGTATATGATTCTGCTTTCAGACTCACGAGCCTCTGTTATTAATGCCTCCCGGACATAGTCCTCATGTTTTTGTATTATCTTATACATTTGCCTTTTAAGTTGCATTAAATTATTAAAATCCCATTGAATAACTTCTCCATGAGTAGCACCTATGTTCTGCCATTTCATAGCCCACCAGTCCTTATTTCTTAATTCATAAAGAAGCATTTTTTTGGTCAAACGAGTATCCGGGTAGGAAACAACTTTTAAGAAATAGTCTGCTTGGATCTTAAGAGTTTCCGTAAACAGTTTTGACAGACCAGTTTCAAGGTAAACTGCATAATTAGGAGTTCTCTTGGGTAAATTAAACAGTTTTTTCAAAAAATGTCTTTGGAATTTTTCCACTTCTTTAAATTCATCAATTCCCCAAATCTCTGCAGCATAAAAGAGCGACGTCTTTACAACACATTCGAATATTTTATATTTTGCTGACAAGAGTACGTTTTGTTTTGAAAAAATATTCTTCCATGTTATATTGAGTAAGCTTTGCGAAGAATTTGCTTTTTCTAAAAGGTGGTTTTTAAAATCCAACGATGAATTAAGTTTTACTCCTAAGTATTTATATTCCTTTGTGATTTCTATGCGTTTTCCATTAAAAAACCAGTTTTCTCCATTTTCTCTGCGAGAGTACCTAGAGAAGATCATAGCTTTAGATTTATCTGTGTTTATAGAAAGTCCCCAAGTCTTGCAGTACGTCGATAGTCGGTTCATCATAAGCTGCAAATTTTCGGGTGATTCTGATAAAATAACTAGATCATCTGCATACAGAAGAACATTAACCGTAGTATTGGCGATCCTAATCCCACCAGGAAGACATTCGACGATATCATTTATAAATAGTGCAAACAACAAGGCACTTAGAGGACATCCTTGCTTTACTCCAGAGTCCGTCTGAAACCATTGAGAGAAAACTGATCCATCCCACACTGCTGCTTTGGTATCGGTGTACATATTCTTTACGACACTTAGATATTTTGAGGAGACACCAAGTTGAGAAAGTTTATAAAATAGTGCACTCCGATTCACAAGGTCAAAAGCTGCCTTGAAATCGACAACAAACACATAAGTCTTTTTATTTCTGGCTTGAAACGCTCTTATTATTGAAGTTAGTGAGAAAATTTGATCAATAGTTGAGTAGTGTTTCCTGAAGCCAGCTTGAAGATCCGTTAAAATTTTTGTGTCGTCAACCCATTTTTCCAATCTGTTCACAAGAACTCCACAAAAAATTTTGGCAATTACGTTCATGAAAGATATTCCACGATAGTTTTCAGCATTGTTGAGGTCACCTTTTTTATGGATAGGAAAAATAACTGATTTTTTGAAGGATGTAGGGATATTTGCAGTTGACAAAATGTTATTAAAAAGTTGAATCAGCTGATTAGTAAGAGTTGGCGTTGCATTTTTGAAGTATTCATATGGGATCCCATCTTCTCCTGGTGCTTTACCATTCTTTGCTTTTTCCAGTATCATTTTTATTTCGTTGATGTTTACTTCGGAATCTAAAGTTTCATCAATTACTAGTGGTTCTGCGTAGGTAAATATTAAATTTGGTTTATTAAACAACAAATTTTTGAAATAGATAGAAAGATCATCTGCGGAGATATTTGTACCTATACCAAAACTGGACCCGTTTATTTCTTTCGCCATTTTCCAGAAGTCTTTTGAGGCCGAGGGTGCGCGCTAGTTAACACACCCTATAAAATAGCCTTAGAAATTTAAGATAATATAAAAATACATGTAAATCTAAAGAATAACGAAGATACATATTGTTGCACACGCTACCAATGCCAAACACATTAAACAAGGATGTAAATAAAGAAAGGCATATGGTCACGTACACAACAAGTATGATAATTACTTAATTGTATGTTCAGTTTAATATATAAGAAACGATAAGAATGTATATGTTCAGTTTAATATATAAGAAACGATAAGAATGTATATGTTCAGTTTAGAAAATAAGAAAGGATAATAACCTAAGTATAAATATAACTGAAGTAACCGAAATGTGGCACTTCAGATTCAGGACTCTATGTGTGTAGTTTGTAAGTCAAGATCATTAATAAAGGATCTTTTTAACAAAAAATATTAAAACTCTGTTTTATTATTAATTGGCGATCTTGCCAGGAGTTAAATAAATTGTTTAACTTCTCGGAGACCAACTGGAAGGAAGACTGAGGACTTACATAGTAAGATAAAATCAACAACTCATAAAGTGAGTAATACAACAAATAATTTCACAAACCAATATCGTGATTCAGTAGGACTAACTGGAATTATTAAATTGGCAAAAGTGAAATAAAAGTGCAACAAGCGATAAAATTCAGTGTTCTTAAAAGTTATCAGTGCACAACAAAGTAATTATCAATTGAGGATCAATCTTAATTCAACTAGTAATTAACATAGCAGAAGTTCCGAATAAAATTAATTCAGTGCCTTAATAATTGACGATCAAAATAAATTCAAAATGAATGCACTACAAGTAGCAGAAATTTCAGCTAATCTCGAAGCTCTAAAAATTCAAAACTCTGAACTAAAAAATGCGTTCATTCAACAACAAAAGTTGAATAACGATTTACTCCAAGACATATCAGCCTTAAGGCAAGCATCACATATTATTCCTGAAGAAAAAATTCTCACGGAAGTAAAAACTGTTTACACAAGTGCTAACGATATTCAGTTAGATGCTTTTAAAAGCATACCAGTGTTTGACGGTGAAAGTGCTAATTATCAACTATGGCGAGACGAGTCAACACGATTAATAGCTGAAATTGAACAATTCAACACACATCCAAAATATGCGACAGCATTAACGATTGTGAAAAGTAAAGTTCAAGGAAGTGCTGCCACATTATTAACAAATCATAAAGTGATTTTTAATTTCGAAGCCATTAAGGCAAGATTAGATTATACTTATGCTAATCAGGAACCGCTTCACATTTTAGAAGACAAACTAAAATGTCTCAAGCAAGGAAAATCAACCTTAAGTGAATTTCACGACAAAGTAAACTGTGCATTAAATCAAATATTATCAAAAATTAATATGAGTGGAAGAACAAAATCAGCTATAGAATACAAAACTACGGAGGTAAACGAAGCTGCCACACGCACATTTATCGCAGGTATAACAGATCCCTTCATACAAGGATCATTATACAATGCTCATCATCTTGTGTTAGAAAGTGCATTTGCTGCCGCAAGACGAATTGAACATGATGCCACGAATCAAGGATTAAAAATTCTGACTTCAAATAGAATAAATCCTGAGTCATCAAAACGTCACGAACGACAAGATTTTCATGAGAGACGCCCTAACATACAAAGTAATGCCCCTCATAATAATCAAAATTACCAGAATTTCCAAAGAAATTCGAATCAACAACGATTGTTTAATAATCAGGGAAGAAACAATTGCAACGATGGGAGCAACAACCCATTCCGAAGCGATAATCATCCGATGGAAGTAGGAAATCGAGCTAATGCTGCAGGGACACGTCATTCATCACAGAATCAACGGCCGAACTACAATCAACAGACTCAACAATCACAACAAGAAAAGCGAGATTGAGAACCTAGTGGGAGTTTCCAGAATAAAAAGCAACAAAGAGTGAATAATAGTCGATATGATGACAACTATAGTATTCAAGCAGAACCAGGTATGGTAAATAATAATTTAAGACAAGATTCTTTAAACTAATAGACGGGTTGCTTTGCCTTACATTAAGTAGTATTATATCGAGTAAAAAATATAAAATTTTAATAGATACGGGAGCAACCCATAATTATATAGATATTAAGTGTGATTCAAGTGAAACCATAAAAATTAAACCGGTAAAAATGCGAACTATGCACGGCTTTTCTGTCATAGATTCAAAAAAAGAAATTAAATTAATGAATAAGGAAATAACGTTTTATGAACTAAAAAATATCGAGACATTCGACATGATTCTTGGTTTAGAAGGATTAAGGAAATTAAATGCGGAAATTGACTTAATCAACATGACTTTAATCACCATGTGTAGTGAGGAGCCAGTTAATCATAAGTGCAATTATTTAATAGAAGAAAATATAGAGGATAGATATAAAGAAGAAATAGACGAATTAATTCGAGGTAATACAAGCATAGGTCCACTACCTTTTACGAATTCTACTCAGTGTACAATACGTACAAAAAATAATGAGCCTGTCTATGTAAAACAGTATCCGTATCCTATTGCAGACAATCAATTTGTCAATAAAGAGATACAAAAACTCTTGAAGGAAGGCATAATACAGAGGAGCAATTCTCCATATAATAGTCCTATCTGGACAGTGCCAAAGAAAGGAATAGATGAGAATGGAAGACCAAAACGCCGTATGGTAGTAGATTTCCAAAAATTAAATTCTCAGACTATCGCTGATAAGTATCCTATTCCGGACGTTAATATGACGATCCAAAATTTAGGAAAAGCTTCATATTTTTCTACTCTTGATTTAGAATCGGGTTTCCACCAAATCCTCATCTGTAAGGACGATAGAGAAAAAAACGCATTCACAATCAACGGGGCGAAATACGAATTTGTACGTATGCCCTTTGGTCTCAAAAATGCTCCGAGCGTCTTTCAACGATGCGTAGACGACATTCTTCGAGATTATATTGGAAATTTTGTACATGTTTACATCGATGACGTGTTGATATATTCTTCCTCAGCCGAAGAACATATGGAACACATTCGAATAGTATTCAATGCACTTAATAAAGCTACTCTAAAGATTTCGAATGAGAAATCAAAATTATTTCAAACTCAAGTAGAATACCTTGGCCATATAATCAAAAATGGTAAAATATGTACAAATCCTGAGAAAATTAAAGCTATAGAGGAATTTCCTATACCTTCTAATGTTAAAGAACTCAGAGGATTTTTAGGCTTGACGGGATATTACCGTAAGTTTATAAAAAATTATGCTGACATAGTGAAACCCTTAACAATTTACCTCAGAGGCGAAAATGGGAATGTCAAAGCAAAAGAAAGCAAGGCAGTAAAAGTAAATCTCGACAAAATTGCCATAGTAGCAATAAATAGATTGAAAGACGCTTTGAAGGAACAAGTTGAATTATTTCAACCGGATTTTGATAAATCTTTTGAACTAACTACTGATGCATCTAACGTAGCCATTGGAGCCGTTCTTAGTCAAAACAAAAATCCGATATTTTTCCTTAGTAGAACTCTCACAGATACTGAAGAAAGTTACAGTACAAACGAGAAGGAATTATTAGCAATCGTATGGGCACTGCAAAAATTAAGAAATTATATACATATATGGAATCGCAGATTTGACCATATATACCGATCATCAAAGTTTAATCTATAGTATTTCGGATAAAAATCCTAACACTAAATTAAAACGATGGACAAATATCATCGAAGATTACGGAGCAGTATTAAAATACATGCCAGGTAGAGAAAATGTCGTAGCCGACGCTTTAAGCCGTTCAGCAATTAACACAAGTATTATTGAGACTGTACATTCCCAAGAAAGTTCAGATAATGAAGTCATAAAAACTATAAATAGACCTTTAAATACATACAGTATACAAATCGAGTTAATATTCTCAAAAACCGAGTCAAAGAATATCTTTGAAAACAGGATACGGTACGTAGTCACGTTTAAAAATAACAATGAAGCAATTTCCTTGTGCAAGGAAATAATTAAACCAAACAAAATAATCGCTTTATATACTACGCCGGAAATCATATTCAGGTTACAAAAAGCAATAAAATCCTTTTTCCCGACGACAAGATTTATATATACGCCAATAAAACTAAGTGATATCACTGAACGTGACGATCAACTGCGCATTATAGCAGAAACCCATGATCGAGCACATAGAAGCTATCGAAACAATATACTCGAAATAAACGAGAAATATTATTGGCCAGATATAACAAAGAATGCCAAGGCATATAATAAAAAATGCGCAGCATGTCTTTTTGGTAGATACGACCGCAATCCACCGAAAGAGCCACTACAAAAATCGAAAATACCGACATGTGTAGGTAAATACATCCATATGGATATATATTTCAATGAAAATCTTATGTTTCTCACAGCTAAAGATAAATATAGCAAGTACATGATTGTAAGGCAAATCGAAAATAGATTGCAACTGTATAAGAAAGTTGAAGAAGTATTGACCAACATCTTTACACAATGTAAAAGACTTATGACAGATAATGAGGATTTTTTCAACACAGTCACATTAAAACAAATTTGTGAAAAACTAAAGATTGAAAAAATCACAACACCAGTATACAGAAGTACAGCAAACGGACAAGTAGAGCGTTCTCACAACACTCTCAGTGAATTAAGTAGAATATTAATGATACAAAATTGTACGAATTTCGAAGAAGAAGTATTCGACAGTGTTAAAAAATTAAATAATTCAATTCATACGGTAACGGGATTTAGACCTACAGAGTTATTCTTTAATCAATTAAAATTCAATAATAATGAACAAATAATTAAAAAATTAGAGTGCGCATCTAACAAGGTTTTAGTACGTTTGAACAAAAATTCCAAGCATAGGGAATATAAAAAGGGTGATATAATATTCACCATAATTAAAGGCCTTCGAAAGAAATCGAACGCTCGGCATATTAAATTTATAGTAGAAAAGGATCAAGGTGATACCATTTTAACAACAACTAGTGTTGTAGTTCATAAAAATAATATTAAAAACAATTATTTTCAGGAAGATGAAAACATTAACATTCCTAATATTACTCGTGAATGTAATCGTGCTTATAACCGCGAAGATAAAAATAAAAAACGTTCAGGACGAAAAAATAATAGTAACTCAAACAGATAATGTGTATATTTATGAAGCCACGAATAGAATTTTCCATTTAAATAACTTAACCAAAGTCTTAAATATATTTCATGAAATATTAAACAAAAATAATGAAAGGAGTCAACAAGAGCTCACTTTAATTAGGAAGATTCAAAATCTTGAAAATCAGTTAAATTATCATAAAATAAATAAACGAAGTATAAATTTTTTGGGCAAACTAATCAAATATGCTTATGGAAATCCAGATCATGATGACCTTGTAGCAATTGAAACAAGTCTTAACGACATTATAAATAATAATAACAAACAACGAGTAATTAACTCCCAATTTGACAAAATTATTAGAGATATGAATCCACAAAATATTAAAGAACAAGTCCTACTAACAGAAATTTATGAAGAACTGTTAAATATCGTTAGAACAATAAATGCTGCAAAGGTAAATGAATTTCTTTCAGAAACTCTTAATATTGAAGATATTCACAAAATAATATCACAGGAACATGAAGATATTCCGATTATAAATATTTTAGAATATTCAAACATTACTCTTGTAAAAACTAAAGATTATTTAGTAACAGTATACAAATATCCAATTATTAAAGAAAAATGCGAAAATTATAAAATCACGCCTATTTCATTTAGACATGGAAAAATTATAATAGATAAAATGATCGCAAAATGTAACGAATCTTTTATCAGAATTAATAATTGTATGAACTATTTGAATAATTATATATGTAAAATTAATAAAGATATAGATAATAATTGTACTTTAGCAATGTTAAATAATAATCCAGCAAATTGTAAAGTTTCACAAGAATACGATCAACCTATCGTTAGAATAGAATCAAACATTATATTGTTAAATAACGAACATATTTTAAATAATACAATTATTACAGGAAAAAACCTGATTACATTCGAAGATTCCATAAATATTGATGGAAAAACATATACAAACATAAATAACGAAATAAAAAATGTTTTGATGAATGAACATAATGAAACATTGATCATAGATGAAATTGTAAATTCCAATTCAATGTATTCATTTGATAACATAGATTCATTAAGAAAATATACAATTCCTTTTGAAGAAGAACCCATATGGTCTACCTTTAAACTTTTTTTTCATTATATTCATGTTCTTTGCATTAAGTATTTTATCAATCAAATTTATAAAAAGCCTTAGAAATTTAAGATAATATAAAAATACATGTAAATCTAAAGAATAACGAAGATACATATTGTTGCACACGCTACCAATGCCAAACACATTAAACAAGGATGTAAATAAAGAAAGGCATATGGTCACGTACACAACAAGTATGATAATTACTTAATTGTATGTTCAGTTTAATATATAAGAAACGATAAGAATGTATATGTTCAGTTTAATATATAAGAAACGATAAGAATGTATATGTTCAGTTTAGAAAATAAGAAAGGATAATAACCTAAGTATAAATATAACTGAAGTAACCGAAATGTGGCACTTCAGATTCAGGACTCTATGTGTGTAGTTTGTAAGTCAAGATCATTAATAAAGGATCTTTTTAACAAAAAATATTAAAACTCTGTTTTATTATTAATTCGCTTGAGTATTTTCATATTCAACCTTCTTAAAGTAGCATATTTGTTTATATTTTGTATTTGCCTCAGTGTACCACTTTCTTAAATCTTCGCTGAAGCAGTTTCGCAGGGCTTGTAAAAGTGTAAAAGATTTTTTCCGGGCATTCATGCACTTATTGTCAAACCATTTTTGTTTGAATTTTATTATAGTACCAGAAGGATTGGTAAGTGAAGAGTTTCTAATGCATGATATTATTTCATTTGAAAACAATTCTGCACATTGATTAGATGAAGATATTTCGGAGATACGATGTTCCAACCTAGTTTGGTAAGCAACTTTATTATCTTCTCTCCATTTAAGTCTTGGCAGAAGGTTAAGTGTTTTTTGTTGCACAATATTTTCACTGGTCCACTCTACAACTAGGGGCATATGGTCGGAGTAAGTTTTGTATTGTACTTCAAACTTCGTAATTAAATCAATCCATTGATCATTTGCTGTGCAGTAGTCGATTACAGATTTTCCATTTCCTCCAACAAAAGTGTAGTGCCCTTCTGTGTCCCCATTAGTGCATCCATTTAAAATTAAACTGTCATACATTTGTAACATCTCGAGAAGATCCACACCATTTTGGTTACAAACATTGTCTTTTGAAATCCTTCTGTTCGGCGCGATTAGAGAATTGTTTATTGTATTTGAAGTGGTGACTTGCATATTACTTAATCTAGCGTTCAAATTTCCAATTAGCAGAACGTTTTTATTTGCGAGGTGCCTCATTAAGCTGTTTAATTTTTCAAAGTCTTCACTCCACTTATTGCAGTTGATGTTAACTGGGACAATATACATATTATTTTTTTGTAAAAGTTTTACAATAGTTGTTTCGTCGTGCTCTTCAAAATCGTACGTTTTTAGTAGTGCAGTTTTGATTCCATAAACACTCCCACCACTTGCGCGTCCCTTAGCATATGTTTTGCTTGCCCATTCCATACAAGTTTGAATCCATTGAAGAACTTTATAAATTTACTAATATTATCATTGGTTACATGTGTTTCGAATAAAAAGAACACATCAAATGAATTAATATAATTGAAAAAATCTGAATAAAATAGCTTGTTATTAAGACCTGACACATTATACGATAAGAAACTAAAGCTAAAATTAATTGAACTGACGGCTTCTAATTCTCAGTTTCCTACAAAAGTACTAAGACTCGGATTATTTTGTTGAGAAGACGTCCCTGGACTTATTGAAATGTCTGATCTATTACAATTGTTTTGACGTCTTGACGTTGTTGTCATCATTGTGTTTTTGACAGCTTCAAAAGTTATATTTCCAAACATTCGTTGAAGTTCTTCTTCGCCATCGTGATTATTAAATTGCAGTTTATTATAATTATTTAAATAAAAAGATTTATTACCAATCAATAAATTGTTATTTTTAATTAAAATTTTCTCATTTGGTTTTTGTGCTTTTATGATTTTTCGGTAGCTTAGCAATATTCTTCGCTTTGATTGCATCTGTTTTGTCAGATCACGTTGTACGTAAACACCTGTGCCCTTGAGCTTGGAAGAGTTTTTTAGCATTTTTCTAGCAACCTCGTTTGAGCCGGTGTCAATTTTGAGTTTAATAAAAGTGCTGCTTTCGCTAAGTTTCCCCGCTGGACTTTTCTTGATAGTTCTTCATTTTGGTCTCGTAAAGAAACTATTTCGGCATTCAATTTGTTGACATCGTCCTTTGTTGCTAATTTAGCGGTTGCTTTCGCAAGTTCTGTGTGGAGCGAGTCGTCGATAATTGACTTAATCTTTAGCAAATCGGCAGATGATATCGACATAATTAAATGTGATTTATGGATTTTCGAAGCTCTGTTGGTATTGAGGTTAAAATCAGAGGGGCTGCTCGGCGATGTTTGGTAGTTTTTCCTTTTGTTGTCGGTCATGTGACTTGATAGTCGACAGCAGATAAATATGGTCTATAAAGCTAGTATTACCTGGTTTATGTTCACTTTTTACTATGTTTAGAATTAATGATGCTTAAATACACTTGCAAAAATATTTATACTTTTTTATTGTGATTAAAACTGAATCTCAATTTAAAAAATTTGCAGAGCGCTTTTAAAATACGTCTATTCACTTGCGAAACAGTGTTGCCAGCCAACTTATTATTAACTATTAATAGCTTCCCCGAAAACGATCTTATTCTAAATGTTTTTTCTAATAATTCTTCAATTATGGTCTTTGCTTGGATTTCATTTCAGTTCCGAGATCATGAACATTCCAATATCATGAAAATAAAGTATGTATTTTTAAACAAACAAAGAAGAATCTGGTTACATCGTCGCAACTCATAGCCTAAAACCGGATACATAATATTTTGTATACTAAGATATGAAAAAAAATAAAAATAATAATGGTAAGTATAGTAAAGTGCCGAAATTGTTTCGTTTTTTTTAACATACAATTATTTAGCTGGTCATAGAATTGCAATTAAATGGTTTTAAAGTCAAATTAATTTTTTTATTGAATATTATTTGCAACTTTAAGTTTATACAATTTGTATTATACTTTTTAATTGAAAAAGAATTGAATTTGAAGTAATGCAGGTACATAAGTCGTTATATTATTTTATTTTGTTTTATTTTTCGTTCTGGTAATTTTCAATTTAAAGTCATATAGTATTCATTTTTTTTAAGTATTAATAAGAGCAACGAATTCTGAATGAAAAAATGTATTTACTTTATTAAAATTTTGAAAAACCACGATTCAAACTGATTTTTATACTTTTTTGACAAATTTTAGTTTTTCTTCGAAAATTATTATATTATTAAAATTAAACCCGTTGGCTTTAAAAAATGTATAATTCGTAGGTAGGTGTGAATATTACTTTTTTATTATAAGTAAAATGTTTGTTTTAAACTGAGTGTTCTAAGCAAATCTAGTAAAATAATTTCCTAGTATCTTGCAAATATGAATTGGTATGGACTTATATTAATAATAACTACAATATAAAAAATGAACATAAAACATACCGCACTTTCTGAAGTAATTTTCCTTCCAGTCTAAAAGCCACGTCCAAACAAAAACTACTTCCTATTAAAAAATTGAAAAATCCGCCTATGCTCTAACATCTGTGTGAAATTTCCTTTTACTCACATTTCGCACAATTATTATCTGTTTTTAAAAACAAAAAATATGGTATGAATAGTTGATGTGTTCGACGATCATGTTCGAATCGTCGCTCGGTCTTGTTCTTCCTGCCATAGTCCATACGAAGTTCAAAGAGAGGAGACATCAAACTCTTGGTCGAGCCTGGTCTTCCTCTCTGTTGTGTGTCTTTAATGTGTACCTGCCCTGCATTTGCATATACTTCGTCTGGTTTATCGCTTTTTTTTTGCGCTTACCCTTCTATTAATTTGTATAGGCTTTTATTTGAATGTGTGTATTTATCCGTATGTGTAGAATGTATGAAATTTGATAGCGCAAACTTTTGCGATGCCCAAGTCCAATGTTTCAAGATAGATTAAGTATTGTATGAGAGTTTTATTGCATGAAATGAAAATTATTTGTAGAAAAGTCACTTTGAATGCAAATTATGTAACTACAACCGAATTTTTTAACATTATGGTCAACTGTTGAGTTTTGGTTAGTAATTCAATTACCAAATAATATACACATTAAAAAATTATATTTATTCTAAAATTCTTGGTTTAGCGCCGCTAAACCAGCTAACTATGAGGAATCGCCCCCGCTGCAAAAATAATTTGGCTTAGAATATATAAATTTCCATCCTGTATTGGAGTAATACCCGTAGCGTGATGGTTAGTGCGTTGGACTGTCATGCAAGGGGTCTTGGGTTCAATCCCTGCCTATGCCACCTAACTTTTTTTCACGGGTACTGCCTCTTGCGAGGAATTGACAAATCCTCCAAGAGTAACTCTTGTCATGAAAAGTGCTTTCTCAAATTAGCCGTTCGGATTCGGCATATAAACTGTAGGCAGGGCCGGCCCAAGCCAAACTTGTAGAAAGCGCCCCTTTTTAATATTTTTTTTTACACATAAACTGATACACAAGCATAAGCCTTTTCCAGATTACCCAGGAGGTAGACTTTCAATGCGTTTTTTTTATTGAGGTATCCCCAGGAGGCCTAAACCATTAAACTAAAACGCAACGAAGAAATGAGCAGAGGGGAAACTTTTAAACTTGGAAACTTACTTTTCTGGCCTTACATTTTGCAAATTCAGAAAAGAGATCATCAAATTCTAAAGAATTTAATAATTTCTTTTCAATGGAAATTATCGATAAACCTATATATGAATGAATAAGTATTTTGCTTCGTCATACCTTTGTATATATAATCCACTCTATTCCACTCTATATACAAAAGGTCATACTCTCTATGTTAATTTTGTGGACTCGGTGTGCATGAAATATATCTTGCACATATGAGGTAGCATGGAACTTTTTTGTGTTGAGATTTTTTCGTTTTTTCTCTTGCATGGAACTTTTTTGTGTTGAGATTTTTTCTTTTTTTCTCTTGTATGAACAGGGTGAATTGTGAAATATTTGGAAATGAGATAGGTAGGATTTTTAGTTCTGCGATATCTTGAGTTAAATTTTCATTGAATGCAACAATGAAATTGATGTTAGTTAGTGCGCAAGAGATAACTTAGGACAGTTGTGATGTGATGGATGTTTTTTTGAGATTATTTTAAGAATGTTTGTGGTTCAAAAAATGGCAAATAGTAGTGCATATTTGTTTGCGCAAGATCAGATTACATTTTCTTGCTCCTGGCAATGCGCCCCCAGAATTCTGCGCCCTGTGCATTTGCACATCTTGCACATATGCTTTGTCCGGCCCTGACTGTAGGTCCCTTCCATCTCTGATAGGATTACTCGCACACAGGAATGGTTGAGAGTTGTAAGTCACTAGGCCCTGGTTCTTCATGGACTGTTGCGCCACCTAATTTATTTATTTATTTATATTATTGGAGCAATTGATTGCACTCATGTGCGAATAAAGAAACCTTCAATGCATAGCGATGAATTTAAAAATAGAAAAGGTAGGTAACACAAAGCTTTAGTGATTTTAAAATTATTATATTTTTGTGCTCATTCTTCTCCTTTTCACCTCGAATACCAATAGCTTCCAGTGAACAAAACGAAGTAAAGTCGTTCGAGCTAAGCGCAGACAGATGCAGAGTGATGCTACACAAAGAAGGAGAGCATGCGTCTTTTTGAATTCCAAAAGCCTTAAGGTGCGTGTCCATTTGAGAGTAAACGTGCTGCGAGTCGCTCTCAAGCTGATCTCGAGAGCGATCTCGCAAGTGGACATAGTCTGGAGAGTAGCTCGCGGAGAGTTGACTAATTACTCTCGGCATTCGATCTTTTTGAAAGTCACTCGCAAGTGGACACATGTGTTTACCACTATCCGAGATAAGCTCTCGGAATACCAACACAGTTCGTATTTTGCGAGTAGCTGTCGAGAGTAAACATGGCAAAGCAGTGGAAACTATGTCTTTTTTTCATATCAATTTGATTTGAAAATACATTTTTACCTTCCCATATGAAGTTATTGTAATGGGTCCGATTAGTCAAATTGAAAATTTTGTCATTCCTCGACGTTTCAAGATCCCTAGAGTCGAAATAAAAGATTTTTAGAAAGATGCCTGTGCGTGCGTGTGTACGTACGTTCGTACGTCCTTACGTCTGTACGTCCGTACGTTCGCGACGTTTTTTTCGTCGTCCATAGCTCAAGAACTAGTAAAGATATCGACTTCAAATAAATATACAAATAATAATGCAGAAAGATGCAGAAAGGGATCTCAAGAAAATTGAGTGGGTGGTTTTTTTACCATAGCAGTTTAAATAAAAGGTGAAAATGTTGGTTAACCCCAAATATCTCACGAACCAAAAACGCTAGAGAATTGAATTAAATATTATATTATATATTGTAACGTTATACCATACAAGTATATTTTATGAAAAAAATCCAATTAACTTAAAAAAAAAAACTGAAAAAAAATGTGTCACCTCAAAAATTGTACGAATAAAAAATGATTTTATCTCCAAAACAATTTGGTGCAACGAAGAATAACGTTTTTAACATATTTTTTTAACAAATTTTGAGAAAAATCGAATTGGCAGTTTGTTTTATAAAAAATAAAAACTTAAAAAAAAACATTACTCAAAGTTGTTACAAATTGAATTTTGACTCAAATAACTTTGCAAAAATTTGAGGTTATGGCTTCCAACTTATTTTATTTTATAAAAAATATTGTTTTTAACATTTGTTAAAATTTTGAGAAAAATCGAATTGACAATTTTAACAAAAAATAGAAACTTCAAAGAAAATTTAACAAAAGTTGGTAAAAATTCATTTCCGACACAATAATCTTTTTAAAAATTTGAGATTATGGCTTGCAAATAATTTTAACTTATAAGAAATATTGTTTTCAACATTCAGTTAAATTTTGAGAAAAATCTAAATGACAGTTTTTTTTACAAAAAATAAAAACCAAAAAAAAAAAAACAATACTAAAACTTGGTAAAAATTTAATTTCGACTCAAATAGCTTTTCAAAAATTAAAAACATTGTCTTCAAACTTTTTTTTATTTCACAGAAAATATTGTTTTCGATATTCTGTAGTTTTTTTTTTAATAAAAATCCATATTTTCAAAAAAAAAAGAATCTACAAAAAATAGTACGCAAATTTGGTAAAAATTGATGTTCGGTTCTCGATATCTCGTGAACAATAGAAGATATTGACTTTAAATTAGATTCATTCATCCAATTTGTATTTATTTATTTAAAAAATAATTTTTTTTAACAAATGCTACTAAAATTGGTAAACAAATTTTTTCGACTAAAAATCTCGTTTACAAAAACAGATTTTGAAATCAAATTATTTCATCAAATGCAAAATGTTGTTGGTAATTTTTAAATCTTTTAGAATAATTCAACTAACAAATTTTTTAACAAAACACGAAAACCTACAGACCTTTTAAGCAAGGCAAATCGACAGACGGGATGGGAAGTTATCAGTGTGGATAAAATACATGCCCAACTGATAATATGCTAGCAGAAGAAATCTATCAAGTGGACACGATTATGAGAGTACTCTCAGCAAGAAAACTCTCAATATTCTAGCAGAGAGCTCGCGATAGCAAAACTTCTAAAATTTGGCTCGCAAATGGACAGTCTCCTGAGAGTTGCTCTCGAGATTTAACTAGCAGAAGTACTCTCAAATGGACACGCACCTTTACGGGTAGAATGCGATCCCTGCAATGTCCTACCGAATATTGTTTCGACTGCTCTTAATCCGGAAGAAATTCGTATCTGCTGATACAACAGACCAGTGATAATCAGAATCGATGAGCATACCCAATCCATTTGCTGCTTCAGTATCTCCATGGCAAGAGTCAGCCAATTGTAAATCCTGAACAAAGGTATACGATACATCAGGTGCACTCAGAACATCAATACAAATTTCTGGCACAACCACGGCTTCCAAGATTATACGTTTGTTGTTGAATTGGCTTTGAAGTTCGACGTATACTTTCTTAAATTCGTTCGATGGTTTTTTTGATTTGGATCTTCCGATATTTCAACCGAATTACCAGCACAGAGGTTCACAGCTTTATGTCGAGTTTTATCAATTTTTCTGATGTCGAGTTTAATTGACCGGCAAATGAAGGGTCACACAACGAAGCTAAGTGTTTACGTTGGCACTTCGAATACGAAAGCTATTTAGTACTTCGACATTTTCTAGACGAATGACCTCGGTTAGCACAGCGAAAACATCGAACCACCTTTCTAAATACATCTTGCTTCTTCGTTATCAACAATAACAAAGAACAATCACAATTTTTTGCACACACGTTTTTTTCATTCAATGAAACTAAACTCGACGCAGTTGTGTCAGAGAGAAAAAACTAATCCAGAGAATCAAATTTCCTCGTCTCCGTCTCTTCGAAACCTTTTACTCTCATTTTTTATAGCGTGTTGAATTCATATCGGTGTATACATTGTTGTGCCATTAAACTGGAGACCTCACACAATTCCCAAGAATCGCTTAAGACACATGACATAGTTCAATTGTTACTAAAGGTTCCCCATGTGTCATACGTTACACTTTAAAGGGAATATCAATCGAACTATGTCATTCAAACAACAAAGCAACGACATGGCTCATATTGCAAACATAAACAATACTGACCCATGGAGTGCAAGTATGTCAATTACAACATATGGTGCATTCGTTGTTTAAATAAACAAACTGTGTCAAGAGGCAACCGAAATGGTGTAGAATGCGTGGTTGATTTGAAAGAAGTGATGATCTAGGTTGCGAATAGGTAACGAAGGAAATAATGATTAGAGTTTAAGTCACTCTTATTTTGAACCTTAACAGAAGAAGTTGTTTTCTTGTGTTTCCGTGGAACATAACATTTGGTGGCAGCGGTGGGATTTAAAAATAAAGCATCTGGTTTTAACCCAAGTGAAAGCAAATAAAAAAAAAAAAAAGATTTTTTTTTCTTAAGTGAGAGCAAATAAAAAAAAAAGGAGAAGACAGTAACAATTTTAAGTAAAAAAAAATATATTAGTGAGAGTGAAAAAAAAAAATAAGTGACAAAAAAAAAAATATATAACAGAAAGTGAAAAATATCCCACAGAGGTAAGCGAATTCCTGTGGTCGAAAGAAGGAAGGAAGGAAGAAATTGCCACGCTGAGGCAATCAACACCATCATCAACTCCATAATCAACACCATCATCAATTCAATAATCAACATTATCAACATTACCCTCAATATCATAATCAACAATTTCAACATCTTTATCAGCATCAACAATGTCATTGTAAGAAATAGCACATAAGTTATACAATATTAATATTCTAATTTTTTTTTATATACCTACATATAAAATTATTTTTTTTGATATACCTACATTTATATTTGTATATTTTTTTTGATGTAACCAGTTTTTCTTTTGGTTAATAATTAATACACTCCCATTCTTATTGTTGGTCGCAATACAAGTTTGACACAATTTCTTAAATCCGTAAAAAAAAAATATATGTCTAAATTGAATTTGAACATTTCACTTAGAACTCGAAAAATCCCGCGTTCCCGCAGATCGTCAGAAAGTGATCTTCCGGTTCATAAAACAAAAAAACCCGTACCACCTCCTACTTCGATTGGGATTAAGTCCGATTTCCTCTTTTGCTCACCGAATAAAAAAATAATGACTTTCAAAGTTCCTCAAGCCATAAAACTCATATCTGAGTTTGATGGAAGTGCGAAGGATTTGGAGAGGTTTATTCAATTAGTAGACCTACAATCAAACAAAACTTCCACTGCACCCGAGTCAACGGATAAGGTTGAACTTCTTGATATTGTTAAATCAAAATTAACAAGCCGGGCATATAACGTTATTATCAAATATAACAATTATAATGCCTGGGAAGAAGTTAAAGAAGCTCTTATAAAGAACTTCCGAAAAACTAGGTCTGTACAAGTTATACAAACTGAAGTTTTTTAGTTCAAACAGGGTTATAAGGAACCTGTGACTTCTTACGCAGCAAGAGCTTATGCCCTTTTTGATGAGCTCAACAACGCAATTGCTAGCACAGCAGATGAAGCTGCTAATGCAGCCATCAGAAGTCTTAACACCAAAACGATTCTAAACAATTTTTGCAATGGGCTGATACCCCAGTTAAAAACTTTGGTGAAAAGCGCAAGGTGTAGTGATTTAGACGAAGCTCTAGATATCGCAATGGAAGAAGAAAAACTTCTTGCCACTGCCAATGTTGACAGCAAATACTGTAATAACTGCCGAACGAAGACACACAATACAACAGAGTGTCGCTTTCAGCCAAAGGATAACAGAACTTACAGGTCGAGTCCAAATACAAGACAGCCTGTGAGAGTCAATAACGTACAAAATAATATTTCATGTGTTATTATTTGTATTGTACTATTCGTACTAGAATGTCAGCTTGTTAGACTTGAAGTCGTGTGCACTACGCACTCCACTACTTTAGACCACTGACGTCACAGGTCGAGATGTGCTTATTGTTTATCAAATGCATTTGAAGCATCAACCTTTTTATAAGCTCCTTTAAGTATGCTGTTTTGTTCCGCCTCCATTTTTCTCCATACCTTATTTGATAGACTAACAATTCGTAGTACGTATCAAAGGGGGAGAGGTTGGAAGATCGGTAACGAACCAGACTAAGTTATTATTGTTATTATTTGTATTGTACTATTCGTACTAGAATGTCAGCTTGTTAGACTTGACCATTCCTTTTTAATTTTATTGAATGTTTTTGAACAACAACAACAACTTAAAGGTGCTACCACTCATTGTTTTGGCTGGAGATATAGCTATTTCGTGCTTTGCCACTTTTGCACTCATCAGTCTCCTTTTCTTCCTTCTAAGACTGAGCAAATCTGATATGCGTGGGTTCGAATCCTATGTTGTGCATAAAGTTTTTCAAATAAAATTGGATTAAAGCTCAGCACCACAAAAAAGGAGACTGATGAGTGCAAAAGTGGCAAAGCACGAAATAGCTATATCTCCAGCCAAAACAATGAGTGGTAGCACCTTTAAGTTGTTGTTGTTGTTCAAAAACATTCAATAAAATTAAAAAGGAATGGTCAAGTCTAACAAGCTGACATTCTAGTACGAATAGTACAATACAAATAATAACAATAATAACTTAGTCTGGTTCGTTACCGATCTTCCAACCTCTCCCCCTTTGATACGTACTACGAATTGTTAGTCTATCAAATAAGGTATGGAGAAAAATGGAGGCGGAACAAAACAGCATACTTAAAGGAGCTTATAAAAAGGTTGATGCTTCAAATGCATTTGATAAACAATAAGCACATCTCGACCTGTGACGTCAGTGGTCTAAAGTAGTGGAGTGCGTAGTGCACACGACTTCTAAGACTGAGCAAATCTGATATGCGTGGGTTCGAATCCTATGTTGTGCATAAAGTTTTTCAAATAAAATTGGATTAAAGCTCAGCACCACAAAAAAGGAGACTGATGAGTGCAAAAGTGGCAAAGCACGAAATAGCTATATCTCCAGCCAAAACAATGAGTGGTAGCACCTTTAAGTTGTTGTTGTTGTTCAAAAACATTCAATATTTCATGTCGTTATTGCAAAAATCTGGGTCACACAATAGACCAATGCAGAAAAAGACAGTTTAATAACAGCAGGCAAGACAATTCGACGCAATATGGAGCCAATCAAAATTCGGGAAACTACCAAAAACCTGGCCCGTCCAACACCCGGAACCAGGTACAGCACATGAATTAAGGTGTAAAAACGATAATAAATCAGCTAAACCACTATATCCACAATCTCAGAATCAAAATTCAATTTCTTTACATCCACTGTTTCAAGAATCTCATAACGAAGATTCAATTTCACTGAATCCACTGTCTCAAAACAAACACTCTGAATCCACTGTCTCATAACCAAAAATCAAATCCACTGTTTCGTGTATCAAAGTACCTGGTAGGGAATTAAGAATGAGGAGAAAATTACTAAAGAAAGAATGAGAAAAGTAAATTTGTTTAAGTTTCATAAGCGTTAATATGTTCGAGGGAGATAGCCAAAATACAAATGTCAAACCAAGAAGGAATAATATTTGTTTACATTTTTTTTGCTTTCACGTGTGACTGTAGAGGAGATGTGCTTATGTGCATATGCATACATTTGTTTATAGCTATGTATACTTTAACGTTGTATTTAGGTATTTTGAATTTAAAAATTCTCGTTTGATTTTAAATTTTAAATTTTCAATTTTTGTGAAAAATGAAATGTTGCCATATTTGGCATATAAAAATACATACATATGTTTGTAGCTATGTATACTTTAACGTTGTAGGTATTTTGAATTTAATAATTCTAAATTTTTAATTTTCAATTTTTGTGAAAAATGAAATGTTGCCATATTTGGCATATGATGCATTGAAGATTTTAAATATATTCAATTATTTTGTTGTTGTTATTATTGCGTATTATTTCTTATTTGTACGTATCAAGTACAAACACAATCAAAATTGCATACATTAAAAGGTATTCAAAACTAGGTAGTTTTTTGTTTTTTAACGGCTTAACAGGATGTACTGCATTGAATTTTTAATTTTCATATAAAAATATGTAAATAAATAAATATAATATAATAGATTAGATTTTTAGATTAGATTTTTATTCATCAAATTCTTAAATTTCTAATAATGGTTTTGCTTATAAGTATTGAATAATATATAGGGCATGGCAGATATGCCGTCAGCCCGAGTGGTTACTTTACAATGCTTAAATTTTTAAATTTTTAGTTGCAAGTATCTCTATCAAAGTGATGTTTTTATTATTATTATTTTTTTTTTTTAATTTATTTTTTTTTTTTTTAAATAATTTAAAAAAAAGTTTGAATTCGATTTCTTTTATATATTTACACATTTTCAAAAAAGAATATAAACAGTTTTTGCGACTTTTAGTTTAGTCAAAACAAAATATAAATTTTAAGTTATCTAATTAAAAAAGATTTACATTGCATATTTTGGCATGAATATAAAAAACTAGAAACACTCATTAATAATTTTATTTCTGTATGATGTCGCTTCAGTATAATATTCTGTGAGCTGATTCCAGTTTTGACCGTTTAGCAAGTTCCATACATCTTCTTCCCTTAAAGTGTTTCTACCAAAATGTCCTTCTTAATTCCTTTAAGATTGGACATGTTCCAAGAAAGTGGCCAATATCTTCTCGCTCGCGTGAATTACATATATTGCAGATGTGATTTAAATCGGGTCTGTGTGGCATATAGTTAAGACGTAAAAGCTCCCCTCTCATCTTAAATATGACACCTATTGCACTGCACGACAAGTTTGAATGGAAATAATTTGATTCGTTTAGATTGTAGTTCAATTTGGAGTAGAATTGCCGTTCTGTTGAGGCTCTAGCGCGTTCAATAAATGAATACCTTTCGTTTTCATCAATGGTTCGAATAGTTTCATAAAGCATTTCCTTTATCTGGATTACGTCTTTTCCTAATACATTGAAAGTATATCCACAATCCGCTGCAAGCTTGCGCCAATCTTCGAACCACATCTTTTTATACATAACTGCATACATCCAGAGTTGTTTCGGTAACCTTGCATCTTCCATACCCATAATCTTTAAGATGTAGTCTGCATTCATTTTCAACGATGAAATAAAAAGTGTTGGCAAACCGGTTTCGAGATAGTACATATACTTGGGAGTGTTTATTGGTAGAAAGAATGATTTCCTCAGAAAAAAAGTCAACAGATTATCTACTATATCATATTTTTTTAGTCCCCACACTTGTGGTCCGTACAAAAGAACCGATCTCGCGGTAGCATTAAAAACTCGGAACTTTGCATTCATTGACACATGTTTATTGTTAAATATTTTTTTCCAATTAATGCATACAGCGGACTTAGCCAACGCAGCTTTACCTTTAAGATGTCTTTCCATATTCAAGTTATACGTTAAGTCTAAGCCCAGGTAAATGTATGATTTTACTACTTCTAAGTGTATTCCGTTGTAGTTCCAGTTTTCACACCTCGAAACTTTTCCACTACCGTTTTGAAAGATCATCACTTTAGTCTTTACCGTGTTTACTTCTAAGCTCCATACCTTGCAATATTCAGCTAGTCTGTTTATCATCATTTGTAAGGACGTGGGTGACTCAGCAAACATGACAATATCGTCGGCATACATTATGACTTTTACCAGCTTGTCACCAAACCTTACTCCACATGGCAGATATTCAGTCAGGTCATCGAGAAACAGCGCGAAGAGCAAAGGACTTAAATTGCAACCTTGTCTTACTCCTCGATTGACTTCCAGTTTCTTTGATATATTTTCTCCATCAAATACGTACGCTTCAGTCTGTTGATAGAGCTTTTCCAAAGCTTTTACAAATTTGTAAGAAACTCCCAAGTTATACAGTTTGTTAAAAAGGGCCCTTCGGTCTATAGTGTCGAATGCTGCCTTAAAGTCTACAAAGCAGGCGTACAGTTTTTTATTGTGACTAATCTTAATCCTCGCCAGACTACACAAAACAAAAATATTGTCCGACGTGGAATATCCTCTTCGAATACCCGATTTAAACTCACTCAGCCTCTGGTTCATTTCAACCCATCTTGTGAGCCTATTACAAAGTAGTGACGTGTAAATTTTAAGAGCCGAGTTCAGGAAGGAAATACCCCTATAATTTTTTGGATCCAGACGTTCACCTTTCTTAAAAATTGGCCAAATGAGCGCTTCGTAAAAGTGTTCCGGAATGACACCAAACGTATATATAATGTTCAGAGCTTCGGATAGCTTTTCTTTGAAGAGACTTGAATTGTACTTATAAAATTCACAAGGGATACCGTTAGTACCCGCGGCTTTTCCATCTTTAAGACCATTTAAAACTAGCTCCACTTCAACTTTTGTAATTTTGGCGTCTAAAATTTCATTCTATAAGAAAGGCATCGCGTAACTTGAATATATTGGGTCTACAGTATAATCTAACAGACTTGAGAAGTGCTCGTAAAGAACATTTAAGTTAATTTTAATACCAGTTTTTGACAATTCATTTCCGTTGACCTTTCTTGTCAATGCCAAAAATTCTTTAGAATCTGAACACCGACCCAATATAAAACTACGTTGAAAAATTAATATTACAAGTGTCAATGCCTAAATTGGAAAGGTATAAGCTTAATATATGAGGTATCATGATGACATGGTAGTAATTTGGACAGAGTGGAAGTGTTTCTTGTGTGGACATATCATTATGATAACATTAATTGCTTCTGTGAGACTCTTCATGCTTCCACATTAGTTTGATATCGGAGGACATTTTAATTAGCATGTCTCGGAATTTAGCAACAAAAAAGTCTCAAAAATGGATATCTTATTAGAACATATAGCCCATTTGACTCTAGTACATGAGAACATGAGAAGAAAGGAATTCGTAGATAGTTTGAGGTTTAGCTGCAAGTATTGACGCAATCAAAATTATTAACGAATAGCTTATCATGAAAAAAATCCTTTTTTGCTTGACTTGCATGACATGTGGTTTCAACAAGACGGTGCCACATGCCACACAGCAACGCGCAACAATGGACTTATTGAGAGGCGAGTTCGGTGAACATTTTATTTCACGTTCGGGACCGCTCAATTGGCCGCCTAGATCGTGCGATTTAGCCTTTAGACTATTTTTGGACCGTACTATCGATTCAAATAAATATTTCATGCATTTTTGTGAATTGTACCTATGTGTTTTTTTTTAATAACTTTCCTATAGCTTTTAAAAACTCACCCTTTATATACAAATTCATATACATATACATATAAAACGGACAAACTAAAGGAATAATATCACAATAAATTTTTGGTATAAAAAAGATAAAATATAATTTTTTTAAATTTAAGAGTCATATCAAAAATAAATACAATTATCAGGAACACCCTATTGAATTGAAAAAAAAAATATATTAAAAAATATATTTAACTACCAACCGCAAAAAGTACCTACCTACTTTTTTGCTTTGTTATTGTTTTTCTCATACTTTTTCTATTTTTTGCCAAAGCATAACCGTAAAATCATTCATCTTCAATTATAATATGAGTAGTATAAACTAGAGGGTTCTGGATCACCGGTGCACCGGTGCAGCACCGGTGCACCGGGGTTCTGATCTATGCTAATCACCGGTGCACCGGTGCTGCACCAGGGTTCTGATCTATGCTAATCACGGGCATCTTCTATCACCATCTATATTTTTTATTTGAATATTGGTTGTGGGATTGGATGTTCAATGATAAATTGGTTGTGGGATATACTTTTGCAGTCGAATTTCTAATTCAAAAATTAAATTTTTGTTGGAATATTGATTTTTTGGTTGGGAAAATTAAATTTTTGTTGGAATATTGATTTTTTGGTTGGGTAGCTCCTACTCCACCCAATTCAAAACCTATGTCACTCCTACTCCACCCGATTTGCATTCCCAATTCTAATTGGGAATAAGTGTCAGTGGTTGGATTTGTAGCGCCACTTGTATTTTCATTTGAATATTGGTTGTGGGATTGGATTTTCTGTGATAAATTGGTTGTGGGATATGCTTTTGTAGTAGGATTTCTAGCACCATCTGTATTTTTTTTCATGGATTTGTAGCGCCATTTGTATTTTCATTTGAACATTGGTTGTGGGATTGGATTTTTTATTGATAAATTGGTTGTGGGATATACTTTCATAGTTGGATTTTTTGGATAGTACAACCTTTGTATATGAAAACTAACGTTCAAGACCATGCTTAGCAAACGTTAGAACGTAAAAACGTAAAATTCACGCTCACGTTAGAACGTAAAAACGTAAAATTCATAGTTGGATTTTTTGGATAGCACAACCTTTGTATATGAAAACTATAGTACTCTCATGGGCAGACATTTTTTTGCGCGACCGGACGCCGCGCCGCCGCCGTCGTTGGCGGTAGTATCGGGGACCGAGAGCAGCCAGCAGAATAAGGGAGACAGTTAATTTCATTCTATTTGAATCTATCCTTGTATATGTTTTCATATACTAAGCTTCCACATGAAGGTCGATGAATTTGTTTTTGTAATTTCTTTATATCAATGCATTTTTATATGAAAAACGGCAATGTCTTAATATTGTGTCTAATAAGGGGATGAATGAAATTTTTGTATGCTTACATCAGCTGTTTAAGATCTTGTACCGATTTTTGTTTTTATTTACATTCATGACTCTGCTTCTACCTGTGTACGATATTTGTATATGAAAAATGGTTGTATTATGTATACGAAGCTACGATGCGATTTTTGTGAAGAAGAAACATATTGGGATAGTTATACGTTTGGTTATAGTTATGTATATTTTTGCTGGTGTTTTTTTTTTTTTTTTTTGTAGATAAATATCAACTGGTAGGTGATTTTTTCCAGGATGTGGGTTTTATTTTAAATTCAATTTTTAGATATAAAAGATAGGTAGGTAGGCAGGTAATTTATGAAATTTCATAGGGAATTCCTACTAGTATCTGGACAGTGCGATAATATCCGTACACTTAGCATTTTGTTTGAGATTAGTAGATAGGTAGGTACAGTATTTATAAATACCTATGTATGTAGTTTAAAATAAAAATAAAAACAAAAATGCATTCTTTATGTTGGTTCAGATAATTTGATTAATTTGATAATTGAAATTTGTGTCTTTTTATGTTCCAATTCTCCTTTTGTTTTATCATTTTTAATAAATAAATGTAAACAATAAAGCTGGGACCTTGGGCATAAACAAAAAAAAAAATTAGTTTATATTTAGGTAGGTATAGGTAGGTATATGTTGTTTGCTGTTGTAGGTACCTTTAATACAATTTTGTCAGCTCTTCTATTTTAAGATGTGTGACTCTTAGGAAAATCCAATTGAAAGTTTTTTTAACTTATTAACTATTAGTAAGTATACCTATTTTCGTAAATGTAGTGTCGAAGTAGGTATTTTTGTATTGATTTGAAATTTTCTTTTATACGATTTCGCAGTTTTTTTGTGCCACTTACCAACCAATAATTTTTTAACATTAAACGCAAAATTATATCAATGATAATTACTCATGTTATTTCACAACCTTGGTGTTATAACCTTGTTAAGATGAAGGATTCTTCAGATATTTAAAGTCAATTTATGACTTAATTTCACAATTTAGAAAATCATGGTCTGAAATTAATTTTTTTACTTGCGTCATATAGGCAAGTTTTGCATTCGTAAAAAATGTCGAACTCAAGAATCAAAAATGACATTTCAATGGTAGAGAAGTAGAAAAAAGTGAGTCCACTGATTCCGTCCTGGCCCGTACCTTCACCCCAAGGCATTAGGTTGATTGACCTAAATTTTGGATATTAAAGGTAAGAGCCGATTTGCGTTAAGCGTTTTTAAATTCCCATAGGAAGTTATTGTAATCGGTCCGTTTTCTCGACGTTTCAAGGTCCCTAGAGTCGAAATAAAAGATTTTTAGAGAGATGTCTGTGCGTGCGTGTGTACGTATACGTTCGGGGAGTTTTTTTCGTCGTCCATAGCTCAAGAACCAATAGAGATATCGACTTCAAATAAATTTTGTTATACAGATAATAATACAGAAAGATGCAGAAAGGACTCTAAAAAAAATTGAGTGGGTGGTTTTTTTACCAAAGCAATTTAAAAAAAGGTGAAAACTTTGGTTAACCCTAAATATATCACGAACCAATAACGCTAGAGACTTGAATTAAATTTTATATTATATGTATGTATATTGTAACACGATACAAAACTAGTATAGTTTTTGGAAAAAAAATCAAATTAACGAGTTTTTATAAATCAAAAAAACTGAACAAACATATTTGTCACCTCGAATATTTTAGCAATAAAAATATTGTTTTCAACTTTCACTTAAATTTTGAGAAAAATCGAATTGACAGTTTTCTTGCAATAAATAAAAACATTACTAAAAGTAAAAAATTACTTTCGACTCAAATATCTTTACAAAAATTAAAAAAATATTGGCTTCAAACTAATTTAATCTCACAGTGATTTTTTTATAAAAGTCCAACAGTCAGTTTTTTCATAAAAAATTAAAATCTACAAAAAATAGTACGCAACATTGGTAAACAATTTTGTTCGGTTCTCGAAATCTCGCGAACAATAGAAGATATTGACTTCAAATTAATTTAATTCATCCAATTTGTATTTGTTTATATAAGATCGCACACCAGGATCTTTTTTAATATGAAATGTATGGCTTTTATTTACATACGTATATTACATAAATTCTACTTTTTGCTTCATTTTTAACAAATTAATGTGGACAACAAAGTTCGGACCTTATAGAGGGCATAAACAACATATATGTAAATATGGTTTATATTTAAGCAGGCATCTATGTGTTGCTTAAGCCGATAGATTTTTGTATTGCTCCAGAAGGGTACCCCACGTTATTTTGGTACATTTTTTTCAAAATTCGATGTATCCAAAATGGGTCATTAGTTTTTTACGAAACTGTATATTAATTAGTTCAAAATAACTGCATACCAAAAATATATATTTTAACTAAAATTGAAAAATTGTATGTGTACAAAATTAATTTAAAAAGTAAACTGCTCTAAAGATTTTCAAATAAGAATTTTGAAATATTAAGGTTTTTTTTGACAAATCAAATTTTGGAAACAAGCTTTTTTAACAGGTACATTTTTAAATTAAAAAATACAGGAAATATTTTAAATAGTCTTGATTTGTCAATTGAACTGATTCGTTCTAAAATTGCCTCTACCTTCTACACGAAGAGACATAGACCCTCATTTCGCTAGTCAAAAGTGCACGTACGTATATTTTAAAAACAGTAGTAAAACGTTATGTTTATTTCAAATTTATAGAAAAATTATTCCTAAGTTAAAAACTTTGCTTTGGCATACAAAAATTGGATTTGCCAGAATTTACATAGATACATATATCTTTAGACTGAGACAAAGGCATCAAATTTATGTAAGTACAATTACAAATGCTAATACTTCTCTAAAAATAAAGATCCAAATAAAGTCTTTTACCTTATTAAAAGTAAACATTTGCTTATACCCTTGATCATTCAAAATTGTTGATAGGAAGGTCCTTCTTTTAATAAATACCTAAATAGGTATATCATAAGAACTTACGTTAAAACGTAAAAACGTAAAATTCGCGTTAAAACGTAAAATTCACGTTCACGTTAAAACGTAAAAACGTGAAATTCACGTTCACGTTAAAACGTAAAAACGTAAAATTCACGTTCACGTTAAAACGCAAAAACGTAAAATTCGCGTTAAAACGTAAAATTCACGTTCATGTTAAAACGTAAAAACATAAAATTCACGTTCACGTTAAAACACAAAAAAACGTAAAATTCACGTTAAAAGTAAAATTCACGTTCACGTTAAAACGTAAAAACGTAAAATTCACGTTCACGTTAAAACGCAAAAACGTAAAATTCGCGTTAAAACGTAAAATTCACGTTCATGTTAAAACGTAAAAACGTAAAATTCACGTTCACGTTAAAACGCAAAAAAACGTAAAATTCACGTTAAAAGTAAAATTCACGTTCACGTTAAAACGCAAAAAAACGTAAAATTCACGTTAAACGTAAAATTCACGTTCACGTTAAAACGCAAAAACGTAAAATTCGCGTTAAAACGTAAAATTCACGTTCATGTTAAAACGTAAAAACGTAAAATTCACGTTCACGTTAAAACGCAAAAAAACGTAAAATTCACGTTAAACGTAAAATTCACGTTCACGTTAAAACGTAAAAACGTAAAATTCACGTTCACGTTAAAACGCAAAAAAACGTAAAATTCATGTTAAACGTAAAATTCACGTTCACGTTAAAACGCAAAAACGTAAAATTCACGTTCACGTTAAAACGCAAAAACGTAAAATTCACGTTGGGAACGCAAAAATCACCATAGAAAACTGAACAAAATCATGAACAGAACACGATGTTTAAGAGTTAAGTTTTTTCAGAAAAGGTGGTCCATATGAGTGAAGAGAGAAAAGAATCGTTAAGTAAAAAGACATGTTAATTTTTTTAATATTTTTTTTATTTTTTAATTAAATTTTAAGGCCAATGCCACAAGATCAGTTTTACATTTCATTTTCAAGTTCTATTCGATAATGACACCAAGCTATTGTATTTATATTATTGCTACATATAAATCTTTTGTCATCAGAACAACTTAAACTTAATTTGTTTATACATTCGGTGTATATAGTATGGTGTTTAGATCTAAAGTTCAACATTTTACTATAGAAGTTTTGTTTGTGTAGCAAACAGTCTCTGTAATTTTGTAAAGACATTTTTTTACAGCTGCTGATTTGACACCCTTAGCCTTTTTTATTAGTGCTGCATCTTCTATGTCTATACTATACATTTTAGCTCTTAATCCTATAAATTCCTTCATTATTCTACCATTCTTTTTCATCCTTCATAAATCCTAACTTTTTCACATTGAGCTGGGGCAATACCGTAGCGGTTTTGGGGTGGATAGTCTGAAGTATCAAATTTATCTATTATATCATTTCTTATATCATTGTAAAAATCATCTGTTCTTATTTTATAAATAAATGAATCGGTATCCATGTAGGCCAGATGTAGGTTGTCAGTAAATTTAGGTTTCATGTATGCATAATGAAAGTCGTACACTTTATACTTTGAAATCTCCAAAACACAAAAACCTAAGTATATAGGCTTATTATATACACTGTAAATTCGTTTTAACTGAATAGCAGCCATGGTTTTCGAAAATTCTAATATGCTATGAAAATTAGGTTTAGCTATAAGAGCGCGACTACCGAGATGGGTGCCTTTGCTTTCTATTGAATCGACAATTCGAACATCTTTTCGTTTGTCTACATTTTCCATAGTTTTTCCGAATACAGCATTATTACAAAGTTTACGCTGATCCTTTTCAAACTTTGTGGTGGTTTTTTTTTCTTAGTTCATTGTTTAAATCAATATATTTTTTCAGCCATTGAAATTGTTTGAATTGCATCACTCTATGAATTTTCTTAAGCACCAAACCATTATCAAGGCATTGAATTAATGTTTCGTGATGAATTATCTAATTAACTTTATTATTCAAATCAGCAATCTGATGCTTTAGAATTTTTGAATGGAATAAATTTTGAGGATGTTTAAAGTCAACGGAAATAAAAATATTTTAAAAATATTTAAATAGGGTTAGCACTATATTTCTATAAGGATGAATGCCGGCAATTAAAATTTACGATTATAATACGTGCATTGATATATCAAGACCCTGATACATCGTTACCATCATGTCACTCATCTGACTAATAGGACTTGACCATCTATATCTATTGCTTTAGGATTTTTCCTGGATTGAGGTAATAATTAGTGTAACAAAAGCCTAATACCTCACTACCATCATATCATTCATTTGTCTAATAGGGCTATACCTTTATCTATTGCTTTGCTAGCATCATGTCAATCATATTACTAAACCCTGTCCCTTATCATTAAAATCCTGAAAAATGATCCAAGGGTTATTTTTATTGCGGAATACAAATGTACATATGTCAATAAGGTCAACACATTATTTTATCTATAGGGATGGATGCCGATAATTAAAATATGCATTCATGATGATCGCTATACATAAATTTATCCAACTGCTTCCTTATATACACCGATGATATTCCAAGTGTCAACAATACAAATTTATGATAAGGTTAACTACATGAATGAATGCGGGGAAAAACTCTATTATTCTACTATTAGCAATCAATATGATATAAGCATGTATTATTACCCCAATACTTCTTTTCATTAGTTACTTTTCACCCCAAAGAAACCTTTTGCAATGTGTAATACGACATTTAGGATCATATCCTGTATATGACTACTTTCCTACCCCCGATGAAGCAGAATACTCCGTTTTTACTCTGGATGATTTCGCTGCTTTTGAAGCAAATTCATTAACCCTAGCCAGTGGATTCAAGCCAACAAAGAAGCTATCGGAGTTGAAAATGGATCTAAAATATAACATTTATACCTTGCGAAAGGTTACGACACGGTGTGGGGTGATAGAATCGTAGCGGATCTTGGCGAATATATGGTAAGATACAATTTTTCTCGTTCTGCTTCCTTTATACAAAATACTTGAAAATTATTTTTTTTTTCTTATAGGTCTTTTTACCGATAAGATATTCAAAGCTGTCCACAGAAAGCATATTACTAATTGGAGGAGGCTCTTATGCCTTAGAGAAAACATATCAACGTGGATCAACGTTTGAGCTGAAATTTACAAAAATATAAATAATTTTATGTTAATATAATTTATAAGCAAATATATGTATACATACGTATAAGAAAAAGAGTCAAAATTAAAATTTTTAAAAATCAAATTTATTTCTTTTATTAATTTTACAGAATTTTGTTTTTATCGATCCAAGAGTTATGTTCTGGTGGGAATCCCAACCATTTTACAAAAACTTTATTTCCTCTCGTTTGTAGAACTTTTTCAACTAGATATACATACATCGCCACAATCAGTTTTCAGCAGTTCTAGTTCATAAAAGCCTCCTTGAATAGGTCTTCCTTGAAAGTCTTCGAGAAGATATGTTATAGGTTTTGTTGCTTGGACTTTTCTTATTTTAAAAACCTCAGTAGTCCAGTTGGGTGTATAACCTTTTTCGAATATATGTTTATACTTGCTAATTCTTACGTTATCACCAACTTTGAATTTCCTTTTACTAAACACTTCTTTCTTATTTTTGAAAAGTGATAACATTGACTTTGAATTTTTCTTGTTTACATCTGCAGGTTTACATTTAATGGTTCGGTGGAAAGAATGATTATAATCATAAAGCAATTTCTTATAAATATTTATCCACTTATAGCTTCCATTGAAACTAAATTCTTTCCACATTTTTTCCTTATAGGTTCTATTAAATCTTTCAATAATTGAAGCCTTCAATGAGCTGAATGTAGAATATTGATTAATTTTATGTTTTTCCATCAAACTCTTGAAGTTTGTATTGAAAAATTCCTTTCCATCATCAGTCTGCAAGTTCTTTGGCATCCTAGAAGAATTAGTAAATATTTCATCCATTCCTTTTGAAATAGTAATGCATTTTTTGTTTTTCATTGGGACAACCCAAGCAAATTTTGAAAAAGCATCGATAACTGTCATAAAATAATTAAATCCATTGTTTTTATCGCTGTAAGGTATCATTTCAACCAGATCTGCTTGCCACAAGGCATCATATACCTTTATGATAACATGATGACGTTTGATCATAATTTTCAAGTATTTTGTATAAAGGAAGCAGAACGAGAAAAATTGTATCTTACCATATATTCGCCAAGATCCGCTACGATTCTATCACCCCACACCGTGTCGTAACCTTTCGCAAGGTATAAATGTTATATTTTAGATCCATTTTCAACTCCGATAGCTTCTTTGTTGGCTTGAATCCACTGGCTAGGGTTAATGAATTTGCTTCAAAAGCAGCGAAATCATCCAGAGTAAAAACGGAGTATTCTGCTTCATCGGGGGTAGGAAAGTAGTCATATACAGGATATGATCCTAAATGTCGTATTACACATTGCAAAAGGTTTCTTTGGGGTGAAAAGTAACTAATGAAAAGAAGTATTGGGGTAATAATACATGCTTATATCATATTGATTGCTAATAGTAGAACAATAGAGTTTTTCCCCGCATTCATTCATGTAGTTAACCTTATCATAAATTTGTATTGTTGACACTTGGAATATCATCGGTGTATATAAGGAAGCAGTTGGATAAATTTATGTATAGCGATCATCATAAATGCATATTTTAATTATCGGCATCCATCCCTATAGATAAAATAATGTGTTGACCTTATTGACATATGTACATTTGTATTCCGCAATAAAAATAATCCTTGGATCATTTTTCAGGATTTTAATGATAAGGGACAGGGTTTAGTAATATGATTGACATGATGCTAGCAAAGCAATAGATAAAGGTATAGCCCTATTAGACAAATGAATGATATGATGGTAGTGAGGTATTAGGCTTTTGTTACACTAATTATTACCTCAATCCAGGAAAAATCCTAAAGCAATAGATATAGATGGTCAAGTCCTATTAGTCAGATGAGTGACATGATGGTAACCATGTATCAGGGTCTTGATATATCAATGCACGTATTATAATCGTAAATTTTAATTGCCGGCATTCATCCTTATAGAAATATAGTGCTAACCCTATTTAAATATTTTTAAAATATTTTTATTTCCGTTGACTTTAAACATCCTCAAAATTTATTCCATTCAAAAATTCTAAAGCATCAGATTGCTGATTTGAATAATAAAGTTAATTAGATAATTCATCACAAAACATTAATTCAATGCCTTGATAATGGTTTGGTGCTTAAGAAAATTCATAGAGTGATGCAATTCAAACAATTTCAATGGCTGAAAAAATATATTGATTTAAACAATGAACTAAGAAAAAAAAACACCACAAAGTTTGAAAAGGATCAGCGTAAACTTTGTAATAATGCTGTATTCGGAAAAACTATGGAAAATGTAGACAAACGAAAAGATGTTCGAATTGTCGATTCAATAGAAAGCAAAGGCACCCATCTCGGTAGTCGCGCTCTTATAGCTAAACCTAATTTTCATAGCATATTAGAATTTTCGAAAACCATGGCTGCTATTCAGTTAAAACGAATTTACAGTGTATATAATAAGCCTATATACTTAGGTTTTTGTGTTTTGGAGATTTCAAAGTATAAAGTGTACGACTTTCATTATGCATACATGAAACCTAAATTTACTGACAACCTACATATGGCCTACATGGATACCGATTCATTTATTTATAAAATAAGAACAGACGATTTTTACAATGATATAAGAAATGATATAATAGATAAATTTGATACTTCAGACTATCCACCCCAAAACCGCTACGGTATTGCCCCAGCTCAATGTGAAAAAGTTAGGATTTATGAAGGATGAAAAAGAATGGTAGAATAATGAAGGAATTTATAGGATTAAGAGCTAAAATGTATAGTATAGACATAGAAGATACAGCACTAATAAAAAAGGCTAAGGGTGTCAAATCAGCAGCTGTAAAAAAATGTCTTTACAAAATTACAGAGACTGTTTGCTACACAAACAAAACTTCTATAGTAAAATGTTGAACTTTAGATCTAAACACCATACTATATACACCGAATGTATAAACAAATTAAGTTTAAGTTGTTCTGATGACATAAGATTTATATGTAGCAATAATATAAATACAATAGCTTGGCGTCATTATCGAATAGAACTTGAAAATGAAATGTAAAACTGATCTTGTGGCATTGGCCTTAAAATTTAATTAAAAAATAAAAAAATATTAAAAAAATTAACATGTCTTTTTACTTAACGATTCTTTTCTCTCTTCACTCATATGGACCACCTTTTCTGAAAAAACTTAACTCTTAAACATCATGTTCTGTTCATGATTTTGTTCAGTTTTCTATGGTGATTTTTGCGTTCCGAACGTGAATTTTACGTTTTTGCGTTTTAACGTGAACGTGAATTTTACGTTTAACGTGAATTTTACGTTTTTTTGCGTTTTAACGTGAACGTGAATTTTACGTTTTTACGTTTTAACGTGAACGTGAATTTTACGTTTAACGTGAATTTTACGTTTTTTTGCGTTTTAACGTGAACGTGAATTTTACTTTTAACGTGAATTTTACGTTTTTTTGCGTTTTAACGTGAACGTGAATTTTACGTTTTTACGTTTTAACATGAACGTGAATTTTACGTTTTAACGCGAATTTTACGTTTTTGCGTTTTAACGTGAACGTGAATTTTACGTTTTTACGTTTTAACGTGAACGTGAATTTCACGTTTTTACGTTTTAACGTGAACGTGAATTTTACGTTTTAACGCGAATTTTACGTTTTAACGTAAGTTCTTATGATATACCTATTTAGGTATTTATTAAAAGAAATAATAAATAAATAAATATCAACAATTTTGAATGATCAAGGGTATAAGCAAATGTTTACTTTTAATAAGGTAAAAGACTTTATTTGGATCTTTATTTTTAGAGAAGTATTAGCATTTGTAATTGTACTTACATAAATTTGATGCCTTTGTCTCAGTCTAAAGATATATCTATGTAAATTCTAGCAAATCCAATTTTTGTATGCCAAAGCAAAGTTTTTAACTTAGGAATAATTTTTCTATAAATTTGAAATAAACATAACGTTTTACTACTGTTTTTAAAATATACGTACGTGCACTTTTGACTAGCGAAATGAGGGTCTATGTCTCTTCGTGTAGAAGGTAGAGGCAATTTTAGAACGAATCAGTTCAATTGACAAATCAAGACTATTTAAAATATTTCCTGTATTTTTAAATTTAAAAATGTACCTGTTAAAAAAGCTTGTTTCCAAAATTTGATTTGTCAAAAAAAACCTTAATGTTTCAAAATTCTTATTTGAAAATCTTTAGAGCAGTTTACTTTTTAAATTAATTTTGTACACATACAATTTTTCAATTTTAGTTAAAATATATATTTTTGGTATGCAGTTATTTTGAACTAATTAATATACAGGTTCGTAAAAAACTAATGACCCATTTTGGATACATCGAATTTTGAAAAAAATGTACCAAAATAACGTGGGGTACCCTTCTGGAGCAATACAAAAATCTATCGGCTTAAGCAACACATAGATGCCTGCTTAAATATAAACCATATTTACATATATGTTGTTTATGCCCTCTATAAGGTCCGAACTTTGTTGTCCACATTAATTTGTTAAAAATGAAGCAAAAAGTAGAATTTATGTAATATACGTATGTAAATAAAAGCCATACATTTCATATTAAAAAAGATCCTGGTGTGCGATCTTATATAAACAAATACAAATTGGATGAATTAAATTAATTTGAAGTCAATATCTTCTATTGTTCGCGAGATTTCGAGAACCGAACATAATTGTTTACCAATGTTGCGTACTATTTTTTGTAGATTTTAATTTTTTATGAAAAAACTGACTGTTGGACTTTTATAAAAAAATCACTGTGAGATTAAATTAGTTTGAAGCCAATATTTTTTTAATTTTTGTAAAGATATTTGAGTCGAAAGTAATTTTTTACTTTTAGTAATGTTTTTATTTATTGCAAGAAAACTGTCAATTCGATTTTTCTCAAAATTTAAGTGAAAGTTGAAAACAATATTTTTATTGCTAAAATATTCGAGGTGACAAATATGTTTGTTCAGTTTTTTTGATTTATAAAAACTCGTTAATTTGATTTTTTTTCCAAAAACTATACTAGTTTTGTATCGTGTTACAATATACATATAATATAAAATTTAATTCAAGTCTCTAGCGTTATTGGTTCGTGATATATTTAGGGTTAACCAAAGTTTTCACCTTTTTTTAAATTGCTTTGGTAAAAAAACCACCCACTCAATTTTTTTTAGAGTCCTTTCTGCATCTTTCTGTATTATTATCTGTATAACAAAATTTATTTGAAGTCGATATCTCTATTGGTTCTTGAGCTATGGACGACGAAAAAAACTCCCCGAACGTATACGTACACACGCACGCACAGACATCTCTCTAAAAATCTTTTATTTCGACTCTAGGGACCTTGAAACGTCGAGAAAACGGACCGATTACAATAACTTCCTATGGGAATTTAAGAACGCTTAACGCAAATCGGCTCTTACCTTTAATATCCAAAATTTAGGTCAATCAACCTAATGCCTTGGGGTGAAGGTACGGGCCAGGACGGAATCAGTGGACTCACTTTTTTCTACTTCTCTACCATTGAAATGTCATTTTTGATTCTTGAGTTCGACATTTTTTACGAATGCAAAACTTGCCTATATGACGCAAGTAAAACCGTGATTTTCTAAATTGTGAAATTAAGTCATAAATTGACTTTAAATATCTGAAGAATCCTTCATCTTAACAAGGTTATAACACCAAGGTTGTGAAATAACATGAGTAATTATCATTGATATAATTTTACGTTTAATGTTAAAAAATTATTGGTTGGTAAGTGGCACAAAAAAACTGCGAAATCGTATAAAAGAAAATTTCAAATCAATACAAAAATACCTACTTCGACACTACATTTACGAAAATAGGTATACTTACTAATAGTTAATAAGTTAAAAAAACTTTCAATTGGATTTTCCTAAGAGTCACACATCTTAAAATAGAAGAGCTGACAAAATTGTATTAAAGGTACCTACAACAGCAAACAACATATACCTACCTATACCTACCTAAATATAAACTAATTTTTTTTTTTTGTTTATGCCCAAGGTCCCAGCTTTATTGTTTACATTTATTTATTAAAAATGATAAAACAAAAGGAGAATTGGAACATAAAAAGACACAAATTTCTATTATCAAATTAATCAAATTATCTGAAGCCACATAAAGAATGCATTTTTGTTTTTGTTTTTATTTTAAACTACATACATAGGTATTTATAAATACTGTACCTACCTATCTACTAATCTCAAACAAAATGCTAAGTGTACGGATATTATCGCACTGTCCAGATACTAGTAGGAATTCCCTATGAAATTTCATAAATTACCTGCCTACCTACCTATCTTTTATATCTAAAAATTGAATTTAAAATAAAACCCACATCCTGGAAAAAATCACCTACCAGTTGATATTTATCTACAAAAAAAAAAAAAAAAAAAAACACCAGCAAAAATATACATAACTATAACCAAACGTATAACTATCCCAATATGTTTCTTCTTCACAAAAATCGCATCGTAGCTTCGTATACATAATACAACCATTTTTCATATACAAATATCGTACACAGGTAGAAGCAGAGTCATGAATGTAAATAAAAACAAAAATCAGTACAAAATCTTAAACAGCTGATGTAAGCATACAAAAATTTCATTCATCCCCTTATTAGACACAATATTAAGACATTGCCGTTTTTCAATAAAAATGCATTGATATAAAGAAATTACAAAAACAAATTCATCGACCTTCATGTGGAAGCTTAGTATATGAAAACATATACAAGGATAGATTCAAATAGAATGAAATTAACTGTCTCCCTTATTCTGCTGGCTGCTCTCGGTCCCCGATACTACCGCCAACGACGGCGGCGGCGCGGCGTCCGGTCGCGCAAAAAAATGTCTGCCCATGAGAGTACTATAGTTTTCATATACAAAGGTTGTGCTATCCAAAAAATCCAACTATGAATTTTACGTTTTTACGTTCTAACTTGAGCGTGAATTTTACGTTTTTACGTTCTAACGTTTGCTAAGCATGGGCCAGAACCCAAAATAATATCGGTATTTAGCATAGATCGGAACCCTGGTGATGCCGGTGCACCGGTGCAGCACCGGTATTTAGCATAGATCAGAACCCTGGTGCAGCACCGGTGCACCGGTGATTAGCATAGATCAGAACCCTGGTGCAGCACCGGTGCTGCACCGGTGCACCGGTGATCCAGAACCCTCTAGTTTATACTACTCAGGAAATATTTTAAATAGTCTTGGTTTGTCAATTGAACTGATTCGTTCTAAAATTGCCTCTACCTTCTACACGAAGAGACATAGACCCCCATTTCGCTAGTCAAAAGTGCACGTACGTATATTTTAAAACAGTAGTAAAACGTTATGTTTATTTCAAATTTATAGAAAAATTATTCCTAAGTTAAAAACTTTGCTTTGGCATACAAAAATTGGATTTGCTAGAATTTACATAGATATATCTTTAGACTGAGACAAAGGCATCAAATTTATGTAAGTACAATTACAAATGCTAATACTTCTCTAAAAATAAAGATCCAAATAAAGTCTTTTACCTTATTAAAAGTAAACATTTGCTTATACCCTTGATCATTCAAAATTGTTGATAGGAAGGTCCTTCTTTTAAAAAATACCTAAATAGGTATATCATAAGAACTTACGTTAAAACGCAAAAACGTAAAATTCGCGTTAAAACGTAAAATTCACGTTCACGTTAAAACGTAAAAACGTGAAATTCACATTCACGTTAAAACGTAAAAACGTAAAATTCACGTTCACGTTAAAACGCAAAAACGTAAAATTCGCGTTAAAACGTAAAATTCACGTTCACGTTAAAACGCAAAAACGTAAAATTCACGTTCACGTTAAAACGCAAAAACGTAAAATTCACGTTCGGAACGCAAAAATCACCATAGGAAACTGAACAAAATCATGAACAGAACATGATGTTTAAGAGTTAAGTTTTTTCAGAAAAGGTGGTCCATATGAGTGAAGAGAGAAAAGAATCGTTAAGTAAAAAGACATGTTAATTTTTTAATATTTTTTTTATTTTTTAATTAAATTTTAAGGCCAATGCCACAAGATCAGTTTTAAATTTCATTTTCAAGTTCTTTTCGATAATGACGCCAAGCTTATGTATTTATATTATTGCTACATATAAATCTTTTGTCATCAGAACAACTTAAACTTAATTTGTTTATACATTCGGTGTATATAGTATGGTGTTTAGATCTAAAGTTCAACATTTTACTATAGAAGTTTTGTTTGTGTAGCAAACAGTCTCTGTAATTTTGTAAAGACATTTTTTTACAGCTGCTGATTTGACACCCTTAGCCTTTTTTATTAGTGCTGCATCTTCTATGTCTATACTATACATTTTAGCTCTTAATCCTATAAATTCCTTCATTATTCTACCATTCTTTTTCATCCTTCATAAATCCTAACTTTTTCACATTGAGCTGGGGCAATACCGTAGCAGTTTTGGGGTCTAGGATAGTCTGAAGTATCAAATTAATCTATTATATCATTTCTTATATCATTGTAAAAATCATCTGTTCTTATTTTATAAATAAATGAATCGGTATCCATGTAGGCCATATGTAGGTTGTCAGTAAATTTAGGTTTCATGTATGCATAATGAAAGTCGAACACTTTATACTTTGAAATCTCCAAAACACAAAAACCTAAGTATATAGCAGTGGCGATGGCACCATATAAGTCGATTCCCATCGACTTACCTTTTGTAAATCTCAATATCAACAAGCAAACTTCACGCAACATGTATATAAACAAATCATACAACAGCAACGCTTGTGACATCGACATTACTTTACAATAATTCAATCAACATGTATTTTCTTCTTTAAAGGTATGCCGGGTTATTATTTTATCGCTGAATAGAACAAAATTTGTTTTCTCTCCCGTTTTCTCTTCTACTTCTCGCTAGGCGCGTGCTTCTTTATTCAACCAACGCTTTCTTAAGCATAGAAATAACCCGATGTTCACCGACTTTCATCCGATGAATTTGTATGTATCTGAAAATTCACTTGCTTGTGCAAAAAACAAACAAGAGTGTTGGAAATGGAGAAATACGCATTGCGCATGTCAGGTCAGGTTGAGCCTAGCAAAGCAAAGCAATATGTTGACGCACTACACTTGTTATTCATTTTCATAGAGTAAACACAAATTCAACCATTCTGTATAGGAAACAATACAAACGTAACCCGTCTCTTATGGACTTATTGGATATTTTCCTTTATTCTCAGCGGATAAAGTTTATGAAGTTGGGATTGCCACTTAAAGAAAACTGCGTAGTGGAATAATTTTTGGCAGAAAGTTACTGTAATTTTAGTTAACTGGCACAAGTAGCCAAAATTAACAAGGCAAATGAGATTTTGTTCTAAAATACAGTTTACAAGCAGATTGCAGTGCAAGGTGTAGATATGAATAAAAGTGTGAACAACAAAATTATTAATTAAAGATAAAAAAATAATTAAAGTTTGAATTGGAAGTGATTTGTGAAAAGTGGTTGCATTTTGTTTAAATTTTAGTTACTCAAAATTCACAATGGCTCTTATAGGAATAGATTTGCTGTTATATAAAAATAATGGCTTTGGGAAACTTAATTTCTTAAAGAAAAAAAAGTGATAGAAATAGGACGCTCTACCCCTCCATTGAGCTTATCTATTAAATAAGAAAGCAAAGATTTTTGTAGGTTTTCGCGTTATGTTAAAAAAGTTGTCAGTTGAATTATCTACATTCTTAAAAATTTTAAAATTACCAACAATATTTTTCATATAAAGAAATAGTTTTGTGAAATAAATTTTTAGTCGAAAACAACTGTTTACCAATTTTAGTAGCATTTCTTTTATTTTTACAAATTGGATGAATGAAATTAATTTAAGAGATATCAAGAACCGAACATCAATTTTTATCAAATTTGCGAACTATTTTTTGTAGATTTTATTTTTTTATGAAAAAACGGAATGTTGGATTTTTATAAAAAAAAAGAGGCTGGGATGCGACCCACACTGATAACTTCCCATCCCGTCTATCGATTTGTCTTGCTTAAAAGTTTGTCTAAATGTATCAATTCTTACCAAATTTGCGTTCTATTTTTTGTAGATTTTATTTTTTTTATGAAAAAGCGGACTGTTGGATTTTTATAAAAAAATTACTGAATATAAAAAACAATATTTTCTGTGAAATAAAATAAGTTTGAAGCCAATATTTTTAATTTTTGAAAAGCTACTTGAGTCGAAAGTAAATTTTTACGAAGTTTTAGTATTGTTTTTTTTTTAGGTTTTTATTTTTGTAAAAAAAACTGTCAATTCGATTTTTCTCAAAATTGTTCCGAATGTTGAAAATAATATTTATTTTACGATAAAATAAGTTTGAAGTCATAATCTCAAGTTTTTGAAAAGATATTTGAGTCGAAATTCAATTTTTACCAACTTTGAGTAATGTTTTTTTTAGGTTTTTATTTTTTATAAAAAAACTGTCAATTTGATTTTTCTCAAAATTTTACCAGATGTTAAAAACGTTATGTTTTGTTGCACAAAATTGTTTTGGAGATATAATCATTTTTTATTCGTAAAATTTTTGAGATAACAAAATTTTGTTCGATTTCGCGGCTTTAAAAAATTAACTTAAAGTTTTGTATACAACTGCATCTCTTCGTCACCTTAAAGTTGTAGCACTTCATAAACATTTTAAGAATGATATGTTACGTGACACATTTCCACAAATTTTCTATTTAAGTGTTGCTTCAGTTGAGAGATCTTTTTCAGCAAGTACATTTCATTAAGTACATTTCTGATATTTTTTCTAGTCGCTCATTTTTCTCCGACTTACCTTTAGAAATAAGTCACGCCTCGCCACTGGTATATAGGCTTATTATATACACTGTAAACTCGTTTTAACTGAATAGCAGCCATGGTTTTCGAAAATTCTAATATGCTATGAAAATTAGGTTTAGCTATAAGAGCGCGACTACCGAGATGGGTGCCTTTGCTTTCTATTGAATCGATAATTCGAACATCTTTTCGTTTGTCTACATTTTCCATAGTTTTTCCGAATACAGCATTATTACAAAGTTTACGCTGATCCTTTGCAAACTTTGTGGTGGTTTTTTTTTCTTAGTTCATTGTTTAAATCAATATATTTTTTCAGCCATTGAAATTGTTTGAATTGCATCACTCTATGAATTTTCTTAAGCACCAAACCATTATCAAGGCATTGAATTAATGTTTTATGATGAATTATATAATTAACTTTATTATTCAAATCAGCAATCTGATGCTTTAGAATTTTTGAATGGAATAAATTTTGAGGATGTTTAAAGTCAACGGAAATAAAAATATTTTAAATATATTTAAATAGGGTTAGCACTATATTTCTATAAGGATGAATGCCGGCAATTAAAATTTACGATTATAATACGTGCATTGATATATCAAGACCCTGATACATCGTTACCATCATGTCACTCATCTGACTAATAGGACTTGACCATCTATATCTATTGCTTTAGGATTTTTCCTGGATTGAGGTAATAATTAGTGTAACAAAAGCCTAATACCTCACTACCATCATATCATTCATTTGTCTAATAGGGCTATACCTCCTTTATCTATTGCTTTGCTAGCATCATGTCAATCATATTACTAAACCATGTCCGTTATCATTAAAATCCTGAAAAATGGTCCAAGGGTTATTTTTATTGCGGAATACAAATGTATGTCAATAAGGTCAACACATTATTTTATCTATAGGGATGGATGCCGATAATTAAAATATGCATTCATGATGATCGCAATACATAAATTTGTCCAACTGCTTTCTTATATACACCGATGATATTCCAAGTGTCAACAATACAAATTTATGATAAGGTTAACTACATGAATGAATGCGGGGAAAAACTCTATTGTTCTACTATTAGCAATCGATATGATATAAGCATGCATTATTACCCCAATACTTCTTTTCATTAGTTACTTTTCACCCCAAAGAAACCTTTTGCAATGTGTAATACGACATTTAGGATCATATCCTGTATATGACTACTTTCCTACCCCCGATGAAGCAGAATACTCCGTTTTTACTCTGGATGATTTCGCTGCTTTTGAAGCAAATTCATTAACCCTAGCCAGTGGATTCAAGCCAACAAAGAAGCTATCGGAGTTGGAAATGGGTCTAAAATATAACATTTATACCTTGCGAAAGGTTACGACACGGTGGGGTGATAGAATCGTAGCGGATCTTGGCGAATATATGGTAAGATACAATTTTTCTCGTTCTGCTTCCTTTATACAAAATACATGAAAATTATTTTTTTTTTTCTTATAGGTCTTTTTACCGATAAGATACTCAAAGCTGTCCACAGAAAGCATATTAATAATTGGAGGAGGCTCTTATGCTTTAGAGAAAACATATCAACGTGGATCAACGTTTGAGCTGAAATTTACAAAAATATAAATAATTTTATGTTAATATAATTTATAAGCATATATATGTATATATACGTATAAGGGCACGAGTACGATAACTTTGGCGCCGAGATATAATAACGGTTTTTGGTAGAGGGTCTTAATACAAGCATTCCCCCCGTTTAGGCGGGAGGGGCAATTTAAAAAAGTCATTATTTAAAATGGAAAAAAATAATTAAAAAATAACGGTGATACTTACAATTAAGTTGTATACATTTTTTTAAAGCCAACACTCTGTTCTATTAGCCAGTTTTTAAATCAAGTCAAAACTATGCGTAGTTTTTGAAAAATTTAATTTTAAACTCAAAATTTGAGTAAAAAAAGTTAAAAAAAGGTTTAAAGTGTAACTTTTTCAATACTTCAAGATTATCTACCATTGTTTTTATTTCAGAACTTATTGCTCTTATTTGTTTTTGATCAAAAACTGAAAACTAAATGATTTTATGTCTTTTAGTTTTTGAGAAAATTGAAAATAAAAATTTAATTTTAAACTCAAAATTTGAGTAAAAAAAGTTAAAAAAAGGTTTAAAGTGTAACTTTTTCAATACTTCAAGATTATCTACCATTGTTTTTATTTCAGAACTTATTGCTTTTATTTGTTTTTGATTAAAAACTGAAAACTAGATGATTTTATGTCTTTTAGTTTTTGAGAAAATTGAAAATAAAAATTTAATTTTAAACTCAAAATTTGAGTAAAAAAAGTTAAAAAAAGGTTTAAAGTGTAACTTTTTCAATACTTCAAGATTAGCTACCATTGTTTTTATTTCAGAATTTATTGCTCTTATTTGTTTTTGATCAAAAACTGAAAACTAGATGATTGTATGTCTTTTAGTTTTTGAGAAAATTGAAAATAACCACAACTACTATTTTAATTTAATTTTTTTTTTTTGCTTGTGTGGTCTTATTTTGATAGTAATAATGGTATTTGCGTATGCGTAATGCGTGTTTGGGTGTATGCAACAGTAAGGTGTGCGCGAGTGTGGGTGTATGCAACAGTGGCATCTATAAGGGGGGGCATGCTGCCCCCCTGCAAACCCCCTGCTTGGGCACACTATAGGATTTGGGGTGGGTGCAAGTTGGTGTGTGTGCAAGGTGGGGAGGGTGCAAGGTGCGGTGGGTGCAAGATGGGGTGCATGCAAAGTTTCTTTTGCATTTAAATAAGCTGGATTTAAGAAAAATGAATTTACCCTAGGTGTATCTTAATCCATATTCGATTATTACTATCAAAATAAGACTACGTTAGCAAGGAAAAAGTAATTTAATTAAAATATTTTTTTTGGTAACTTTCAATTTTCTCAAGAACTAGAAGACATAAAGTCATCTAGTTTTCAGTTTTCGATCAAAAATAAATAAGAGCAATGTATTCTAAAAAAAAAATTGTAGATAATCTAAAAGTTTTGAAATATTACACTCTAAACAATATTTTTAACTTTTTTTTTGACCAAATTTTAAGTTTAAAACAGTTTTTTTCGAAAACTATGCATAGTTTTGACTGGATTTAAAAACAAGCTACTAGACACAAGTGTTGGCTTTAAAAAAAGGTATAATACTTAATTGTAAGTATTACCGTTATTTTTTAATTATTTTTTTTCCATTTAAAGTACATGTTTTTTTAAATTGCCCCTACCGCCTAAACGGGGGGAGATAGACCCCCCCCCCCCCCTCCCATAGTAAAAAATGCTTGTATTAAGCCCATCTACCGAAAACCGTTATTATATCTCGGCGCCAAAGTTATCGTACTCTCCCCCGTATAAGAAAAAGAGTCAAAATTAAAATTTTTAAAAATCAAATTTATTTCTTTTATTAATTTTACAGAATTTTGTTTTTATCGATCCAAGAGTTATGTGCTGGTGGGAATCCCAACCATTTTACAAAAACTTTATTTCCTCTCGTTTGTAGAACTTTTTCAACTAGATATACATCGCCACAATCAGTTTTCAGCAGTTCTAGTTCATAAAAGCCTCCTTGAATAGGTTTTCCTTGAAAGTCTTCGAGAAGATATGTTATAGGTTTTGTTGCTTGGACTTTTCTTATTTTAAAAACCTCAGTAGTCCAGTCAGAGAGAAAAAACTAAATGAGAGAACCAAATTTCCTCGTCTCCGTCTCTTCGAAACCTCTTACTCTCATTTTTTATAGCGTGTTGAATTCGTATCGGTGTATACATGTTTTCACCTCGGAAAAGAGTACACAAAAAAACATCACTTCCGGGAAATGCGACATTTCTCATTTTTGTTTATTGATAGCCAAGAAGGCTATGTTTTTTAAAGTCTCATTATAATATTTTTGTAATTCTCATGAATTTCTTTCTTTAATTTTACTAACATCTTGTCGTTTTTATATCTACAAAAATACTCCTATAATTCAAATTAATTCTAGGAAAACATTTTTGTTTGTCAATAAATACCGGAAGAAGTTATACCGGTAGTTCGTGGTGAATTTGTTTTTCTCTTCTCTTTCTCTGAGTTACAGATAGATGGCATTAACAACCTTCTCTGAGTTACAGATAGATGGCATTAACAACCAAAACAAGAAAGGATGTGTGCAGAAAGAGTATAACAAGGTTAAGGTTTTTTAGACTAGACTTTATTTGTATATTTGAACGAGTACATGTTTTTTATAAATGAACATATGTTATGTTTATTTCAATAGTAATGCCTTAACTACTAACTTAACTACTGTATTATCTAAAATATACTGCATTGAATTATTTTACATTGAATTATAAAAGACGGAAATAATAAAGTTCTACAGTTTACCAGGAATATTTATATAAAATATCCACATCTTCTGCAATTGCGGTATCAATCGATATTTTCTGGAAATTTGGCTGCGATAATAACTACTTGAACACAGCATTTTCATTGTTTATAGTTATTCAGATTTAGCCCTTAACTTTGATTTGCATTTATTTATGAATAGCCTAAAACGTTTAGCAAACATCTATGAATAAGCCACAATGCACTTTCAGAAAAACTGTAGTTAGAACTTTCCCTCACAGATTTTTCCTTGTCGCTATATAACTGAAAGATAAGATATAAATATTTAGAACTGGAAAATTTATAAAAATGATGCATAAGACTTAAATTTTGGTTGAAGAACAAATTTGTATATTCTTTTCACAAAACCACTGACCCAGCTTAATGTAGTTAAGCCTTTAAAAGCAACACACTAGCTTAGTGGAAGGCAGTAAGAATAGCTTATCACCTATTCACAAATCTTATGCAATGAAAATTGGCAGAAGTAACAAGTTGACGGTCTTTTTATTTAGTCTCTACTTAAATCACTTATTTTCAGCATTTTGGAAATGTCGTGAGTAATGTAAAGAAAATTAACAACGAGTATAAACAAATAAAATAGGAATGGAAAAAAGAGATGAGTATATAAAAATGTTTTCAATGTTCCATGTTTACATTCTGTAACTCTCGTTTTCAATGTTCCTGCAACTCTCGCATCGACAAAATTAAGTCGATAAACTCTGAAAATTGAAACAAATCTGAGTTTTTTTGCATCTTTCAACGGTCTGAGCGAAAATTAAACGCATAAACGTAGCTAATAATACAAATAATAGTTGTAGTGCTTTCAGAGTTTTATGTTTCTAGGTCCTAATTCTCATTGGACTGTTGCACCACCTAATTTATTTTACTTACTTAATGATTAAAACTGGCTTCAAATAACTAACTAATATTTATCTAAATGCGTAATTTAGAATTGTTTCTAAATCTTCATTGTTCTGGCACCTAACAAGAGTAATTAATTTCACTTCATATTCGAATGATATTCATATCAAACGAACACAATGAGAGTACCGAAAAGTTGTTCATACACAATTTTGAATTTTCTTTGAACACCTCTGAACAGCTGACTACATCCGCCATTTTTCAAAGGTGGTCGCCATTTTTAAAAGGTGGTGAGCAGAGAGAAAAGAGAGAAAAGTTTTTTCTCTTTCGTGGTGAGTATGTGCACAAACTTGCATAAGTATTTGTTCCCCACATTTTTTTTATATGGAGTTACTACATATGCAAGTTGGAGGCCAAATCATAGCTTGTAGGCAAAAAGAGAAAAACCGTCGAAGTTGGTTCTCTCTATTAGTTCTTTCTCGATGGTCCAGTTGGGTGTATAACCTTTTTCGAATACATGTTTATACTTGCTAATTCTTACGTTATCACCAACTTTGAGTTTTCTTTTACTAAACACTTCTTTCTTATTTTTGAAAAGTGATAACATTGATTTTGAATTTTTCTTGTTTACATCTGCAGGTTTACATTTAATGGTTCGGTGGAAAGAATGATTATAATCATAAAGCAATTTCTTATAAATATTTATCCACTTATAACTTCTATTGAAACTAAATTCTTTCCACATTTTTTCCGTATAGGTTCTATTAAATCTTTCAATAATTGAAGCCTTCAATGAGCTGAATGTAGAATAGTGATTAATTTTATGTTTTTCCATCAAACTCTTGAAGTTTGTATTGAGAAATTCCTTTCCATCATCAATCTGCAAGTTCTTTGGCATCCTAGAAGAATTAGTAAATATTTCATCCATTCCTTTTGAAATAGTAATGCATTTTTTGTTTTTCATTGGGACAACCCAAGCAAATTTTGAAAAAGCATCGATAACTGTCATCAAATAATTAAATTCATTGTTTTTATCGCTGTAAGGTATCATTTCAACCAGATCTGCTTGCCACAAGGCATCATATACCTTTATGATAACATGATGACGTTTGATCATAATTTTCAAGTATTTTGTATAAAGGAAGCAGAACGAGAAAAATTGTATCTTACCATATATTCGCCAAGATCCGCTACGATTCTATCACCCCACCGTGTCGTAACCTTTCGCAAGGTATAAATGTTATATTTTGGACCCATTTCCAACTCCGATAGCTTCTTTGTTGGCTTGAATCCACTGGCTAGGGTTAATGAATTTGCTTCAAAAGCAGCGAAATCATCCAGAGTAAAAACGGAGTATTCTGCTTCATCGGGGGTAGGAAAGTAGTCATATACAGGATATGATCCTAAATGTCGTATTACACATTGCAAAAGGTTTCTTTGGGGTGAAAAGTAACTAATGAAAAGAAGTATTGGGGTAATAATGCATGCTTATATCATATTGATTGCTAATAGTAGAACAATAGAGTTTTTCCCCGCATTCATTCATGTAGTTAACCTTATCATAAATTTGTATTGTTGACACTTGGAATATCATCGGTGTATATAAGAAAGCAGTAGGATAAATTTATGTATTGCGATCATCATGAATGCATATTTTAATTATCGGCATCCATCCCTATAGATAAAATAATGTGTTGACCTTATTGACATACATTTGTATTCCGCAATAAAAATAACCCTTGGACCATTTTTCAGGATTTTAATGATAAGGGGCATGGTTTAGTAATATGATTGACATGATGCTAGCAAAGCAATAGATAAAGGAGGTATAGCCCTATTAGACAAATGAATGATATGATGGTAGTGAGGTATTAGGCTTTTGTTACACTAATTATTACCTCAATCCAGGAAAAATCCTAAAGCAATAGATATAGATGGTCAAGTCCTATTAGTCAGATGAGTGACATGATGGTAACGATGTATCAGGGTCTTGATATATCAATGCACGTATTATAATCGTAAATTTTAATTGCCGGCATTCATCCTTATAGAAATATAGTGCTAACCCTATTTAAATATATTTAAAATATTTTTATTTCCGTTGACTTTAAACATCCTCAAAATTTATTCCATTCAAAAATTCTAAAGCATCAGATTGCTGATTTGAATAATAAAGTTAATTATATAATTCATCATAAAACATTAATTCAATGCCTTGATAATGGTTTGGTGCTTAAGAAAATTCATAGAGTGATGCAATTCAAACAATTTCAATGGCTGAAAAAATATATTGATTTAAACAATGAACTAAGAAAAAAAACCACCACAAAGTTTGCAAAGGATCAGCGTAAACTTTGTAATAATGCTGTATTCGGAAAAACTATGGAAAATGTAGACAAACGAAAAGATGTTCGAATTATCGATTCAATAGAAAGCAAAGGCACCCATCTCGGTAGTCGCGCTCTTATAGCTAAACCTAATTTTCATAGCATATTAGAATTTTCGAAAACCATGGCTGCTATTCAGTTAAAACGAGTTTACAGTGTATATAATAAGCCTATATACTTAGGTTTTTGTGTTTTGGAGATTTCAAAGTATAAAGTGTTCGACTTTCATTATGCATACATGAAACCTAAATTTACTGACAACCTACATCTGGCCTACATGGATACCGATTCATTTATTTATAAAATAAGAACAGATGATTTTTACAATGATATAAGAAATGATATAATAGATTAATTTGATACTTCAGACTATCCTAGACCCCAAAACTGCTACGGTATTGCCCCAGCTCAATGTGAAAAAGTTAGGATTTATGAAGGATGAAAAAGAATGGTAGAATAATGAAGGAATTTATAGGATTAAGAGCTAAAATGTATAGTATAGACATAGAAGATGCAGCACTAATAAAAAAGGCTAAGGGTGTCAAATCAGCAGCTGTAAAAAAATGTCTTTACAAAATTACAGAGACTGTTTGCTACACAAACAAAACTTCTATAGTAAAATGTTGAACTTTAGATCTAAACACCATACTATATACACCGAATGTATAAACAAATTAAGTTTAAGTTGTTCTGATGACAAAAGATTTATATGTACCAATAATATAAATACATTAGCTTGGCGTCATTATCGAATAGAACTTGAAAATGAAATGTAAAACTGATCTTGTGGCATTGGCCTTAAAATTTAATTAAAAAATAAAAAAAATATTAAAAAATTAACATGTCTTTTTACTTAACGATTCTTTTCTCTCTTCACTCATATGGACCACCTTTTCTGAAAAAACTTAACTCTTAAACATCATGTTCTGTTCATGATTTTGTTCAGTTTCCTATGGTGATTTTTGCGTTCCGAACGTGAATTTTACGTTTTTGCGTTTTAACGTGAACGTGAATTTTACGTTTTTGCGTTTTAACGTGAACGTGAATTTTACGTTTAACGCAAATTTTACGTTTTTTGCGTTTTAACGTGAACGTGAATTTTACGTTTTTACGTTTTAACATGAACGTGAATTTTACGTTTTAACGCGAATTTTACGTTTTTGCGTTTTAACGTGAACGTGAATTTTACGTTTTTACGTTTTAACGTGAACGTGAATTTCACGTTTTTACGTTTTAACGTGAACGTGAATTTTACGTTTTAACGCGAATTTTACGTTTTTGCGTTTTAACGTAAGTTCTTATGATATACCTATTTAGGTATTTATTAAAAGAAGGACCTTCCTATCAACAATTTTGAATGATCAAGGGTATAAGCATTTGTTTACTTTTAATAAGGTAAAAGACTTTATTTGGATCTTTATTTTTAGAGAAGTATTAGCATTTGTAATTGTACTTACATAAATTTGATGCCTTTGTCTCAGTCTAAAGATATATCTATGTAAATTCTAGCAAATCCAATTTTTGTATGCCAAAGCAAAGTTTTTAACTTAGGAATAATTTTTCTATAAATTTGAAATAAACATAACGTTTTACTACTGTTTTAAAATATACGTACGTGCACTTTTGACTAGCGAAATGGGGGTCTATGTCTCTTCGTGTAGAAGGTAGAGGCAATTTTAGAACGAATCAGTTCAATTGACAAACCAAGACTATTTAAAATATTTCCTGTATTTTTAAATTTAAAAATGTACCTGTTAAAAAAGCTTGTTTCCAAAATTTGATTTGTCAAAAAAAAACCTTAATGTTTCAAAATTCTTATTTAAAAATCTTTAGAGCAGTTTACTTTTTAAATTAATTTTGTACACATACAATTTTTCAATTTTAGTTAAAATATATATTTTTGGTATGCAGTTATTTTGAACTAATTAATATACAGTTTCGTAAAAAACTAATGACCCATTTTGGATACATCGAATTTTGAAAAAAATGTACCAAAATAACGTGGGGTACCCTTCTGGAGCAATACAAAAATCTATCGGCTTAAGCAACACATAGATGCCTGCTTAAATATAAAACATATTTACATATATGTTGTTTATGCCCTCTATAAGGTCCGAGCTTTGTTGTCCACATTAATTTGTTAAAAATGAAGCAAAAAGTAGAATTTATGTAATATACGTATGTAAATAAAAGCCATACATTTCATATTAAAAAAGATCCTGGTGTGCGATCTTATATAAACAAATACAAATTGGATGAATTAAATTAATTTGAAGTCAATATCTTCTATTGTTCGCGAGATTTCGAGAACCGAACATAATTGTTTACCAATGTTGCGTACTATTTTTTGTAGATTTTAATTTTTTATGAAAAAACTGACTGTTGGACTTTTATAAAAAAATCACTGTGAGATTAAATTAGTTTGAAGCCAATATTTTTTTAATTTTTGTAAAGATATTTGAGTCGAAAGTAATTTTTTACTTTTAGTAATGTTTTTATTTATTGCAAGAAAACTGTCAATTCGATTTTTCTCAAAATTTAAGTGAAAGTTGAAAACAATATTTTTATTGCTAAAATATTCGAGGTGACAAATATGTTTGTTCAGTTTTTTTGATTTATAAAAACCCGTTAATTTGATTTTTTTTCCAAAAACTATACTAGTTTTGTATCGCGTTACAATATACATATAATATAAAATTTAATTCAAGTCTCTAGCGTTATTGGTTCGAAAAAAAACCAAAGTTTTCACCTTTTTTTAAATTGCTTTGGTAAAAAAACCACCCACTCAATTTTTTTTAGAGTCCTTTCTGCATCTTTCTGTATTATTATCTGTATAACAAAATTTATTTGAAGTCGATATCTCTATTGGTTCTTGAGCTATGGACGACGAAAAAAACTTCCCGAACGTATACGTACACACGCACGCACAGACATCTCTCTAAAAATCTTTTATTTCGACTCTAGGGACCTTGAAACGTCGAGAAAACGGACCGATTACAATAACTTCCTATGGGAATTTAAGAACGCTTAACGCAAATCGGCTCTTACCCTTAATATCCAAATTTTAGGTCAATCAACCTAATGCCTTGGGGTGAAGGTACGGGCCAGGACGGAATCAGTGGACTCACTTTTTTCTACTTCTCTACAATTGAAATGTCATTTTTGATTCTTGAGTTCGACATTTTTTACGAATGCAAAACTTGCCTATATGACGCAAGTAAAACCGTGATTTTCTAAATTGTGAAATTAAGTCATAAATTGACTTTAAATATCTGAAGAATCCTTCATCTTAACAAGGTTATAACACCAAGGTTGTGAAATAACATGAGTAATTATCATTGATATAATTTTACGTTTAATGTTAAAAAATTATTGGTTGGTAAGTGGCACAAAAAAACTGCGAAATCGTATAAAAGAAAATTTCAAATCAATACAAAAATACCTACTTCGACACTACATTTACGAAAATAGGTATACTTACTAATAGTTAATAAGTTAAAAAAACTTTCAATTGGATTTTCCTAAGAGTCACACATCTTAAAGGTACCTACAACAGCAAACAACATATACCTACCTATACCTACCTAAATATAAACTAATTTTTTTTTTTTGTTTATGCCCAAGGTCCCAGCTTTATTGTTTACATTTATTTATTAAAAATGATAAAACAAAAGGAGAATTGGAACATAAAAAGACACAAATTTCAATTATCAAATTAATCAAATTATCTGAAGCCACATAAAGAATGCATTTTTGTTTTTGTTTTTATTTTAAACTACATACATAGGTATTTATAAATACTGTACCTACCTATCTACTAATCTCAAACAAAATGCTAAGTGTACGGATATTATCGCACTGTCCAGATACTAGTAGGAATTCCCTATGAAATTTCATAAATTACCTGCCTACCTACCTATCTTTTATATCTAAAAATTGAATTTAAAATAAAACCCACATCCTGGAAAAAATCACCTACCAGTTGATATTTATCTACAAAAAAAAAAAAAAAAAACACCAGCAAAAATATACATAACTATAACCAAACGTATAACTATCCCAATATGTTTCTTCTTCACAAAAATCGCATCGTAGCTTCGTATACATAATACAACCATTTTTCATATACAAATATCGTACACAGGTAGAAGCAGAGTCATGAATGTAAATAAAAACAAAAATCAGTACAAGATCTTAAACAGCTGATGTAAGCATACAAAAATTTCATTCATCCCCTTATTAGACACAATATTAAGACATTGCCGTTTTTCAATAAAAATGCATTGATATAAAGAAATTACAAAAACAAATTCATCGACCTTCATGCGGAAGCTTAGTATATGAAAACATATACAAGGATAGATTCAAATAGAATGAAATTAACTGTCTCCCTTATTCTGCTGGCTGCTCTCGGTCCCCGATACTACCGCCAACGACGGCGGCGGCGCGGCGGCGTCCGGTCGCGCAAAAAAATGTCTGCCCATGAGAGTACTATAGTTTTCATATACAAAGGTTGTGCTATCCAAAAAATCCAACTATGAATTTTACGTTTTTACGTTCTAACGTGAGCGTGAATTTTACGTTTTTACGTTCTAACGTTTGCTAAGCATGGTCTAGAACGTTAGTTTTCATATACAAAGGTTGTACTATCCAAAAAATCCAACTATGAAAGTATATCCCACAACCAATTTATCAATAAAAAATCCAATCCCACAACCAATGTTCAAATGAAAATACAAATGGCGCTACAAATCCATGAAAAAAAATACAGATGGTGCTAGAAATCCTACTACAAAAGCATATCCCCCAACCAATTTATCACAGAAAATCCAATCCCACAACCAATATTCAAATGAAAATACAAATGGCGCTACAAATCCAACCACTGACACTTATTCCCAATTAGAATTGGGAATGCAAATCGGGTGGAGTAGGAGTGACATAGGTTTTGAATTGGGTGGAGTAGGAGCTACCCAACCAAAAAATCAATATTCCAACAAAAATTTAATTTTCCCAACCAAAAAATCAATATTCCAACAAAAATTTAATTTTTGAATTAGAAATTCGACTGCAAAAGTATATCCCACAACCAATTTATCATTGAACATCCAATCCCACAACCAATATTCAAATAAAAAAAATATAGATGGTGCTAGAAGATGCCGGTGATTAGCATAGATCAGAACCCTGGTGCAGCACCGGTGCACCGGTGATTAGCATAGATCAGAACCCTGGTGCAGCACCGGTGCACCGGTGCTGCACCGGTGATCCAGAACCCTCTAGTTTATACTACTAATATGCATACACACATATGTATAATGTCAAAAGGTTGTTTCTATAGTCTCCCTCGATCTCCTACTACATTTGCATATGTTCTTTTCTATTTTCTATTCTTTAATTATTGTTGAATTTTCCCTCATTCTCAACTCTTCCCAACTATTGAGGGGTATAAATAAAAGGGATCAAATTCAATCATCTCCACGCCTCTCAGATGTCGCTTCGATCGTTCCTCTTCATAATAGTACTATAAGAAATATAAATACAATGACGTACACACGCACGCACAGGCATCTCTCTAAAAATCTTTTATTTCGACTCTAGGGACCTTGAAACGTCGAGAAATGTCAAAATTTTCAATTCGACAAATCGGACCGATTTCAATAACTTCCTATGGGAAGTTAAAAATACCTACTTTGACACTATATTTACTAATAGTTAATAAGTTAAAAAACCTTTCAATTGGATTTTCCTAAAAATCACACATCTTAAAATAGAGGAGCTGACAAAATTGTATTAAAGGTACCTACAACAGCAAACAACATAATACCTACCTATACCTACCTAAATATAAACTACATTTTTTGTTGTTGTTTATGGCTAAGGTCCCAGCTTTATTGTTTACATTTATTTATTAAAAATGCTAAAACAAAAGGAGGATTGGATCATAAATAAAAGACACAAATTTCAATTATGTATATCAAATTATTCATATTATCTCACCCAACATAAAGAATGCATTTTTGTTTTTATTTTAAACTACATAGGTATTTATAAATACTGTACCTACCTATCTACTAATCTCAAACAAAGTGCTAAGTGTACGGATATTATCGCACTGTCCGGATACTAGTAGGAATTCCCTATGAAATTTCGTAAATTACCTGCCTACTTACCAATATCTTTTATATCTAAAATTTGAATTTAAAATCAAACCCACATGCTGAAAAAAAATCACCTAACAATTGATATTTATCTACAAAGAAAACTTTAAAGGTCAAACAAATTAATCTTCAAATATTGCAGAAAACTTAAAGCCAAATAAAAGCAAAATACCCACCAGCCAAAATATACATAACTATAACCAAACGTATAACTATCCCAATATGTTTCTTCTTCACAAAAATCGCATCGTAGCTTCGTATACATCATTGTATATATATTTACTATAGTACTATTATGAGACGAAATTTTTTATTTCATCTCCACGACTATTGAGGGCGCTGCGTGTATCAAAGTACTTGGTAGGGAATTAAGAATGAGGAGAAAATTACTAAAGAAAGAATGAGAAAAGTAAATTTGTTTAAGTTTCATAAGCATTAATATGTTTGAGGGAGATAGCCAAAATACAAATGTCAAACCAAGAAGGAATAATATTTGTTTACATTTTTTTTGCTTTCACGTGTGACTGTAGAGGAGATGTGCATATGCATACATTTGTTTATAGCTATGCAAGTTAACACATGGTAACCAGACGGGACAAACAGGAATGATAAGAGATGTTTCCGACCGTCATAAAACATTGACGAACTAGAAAAAACAAAGATAAACTATCTGACCGTCGTAAGGTGCCAGTTATAGCTATCATTGGTTTTCATCATTGAAAACAAACATTGGAATTTGTTTGGCAGGTCGTTTATAGCTATCATTAGAAATTTCTGTCATTTAAAAAAATTCCTGATTGAAAGCCACCGCAAAATTTTTACTGACAGAAATCTGTCATTGGAATTGTGTGAAATTGGAACACAAATCAGTGGAACGATTCGTTTCACTTTTGAACATAAAGTATCAGCTGTTCAGGAAAATGCATTTCCGCCCGGAAAATAGAAAAATACATTTTTAGAGAAAAATAAATGCGTAAGTACAATTTTTTTTCTCAAAAAAAAATTCTTTGTGTGATTTCCGATCGATCAGTATATAATTTTCATTTCTAATTAAAGGGAAACACCGTCAAATATCGATTCAAACATTTTTCCGGATCTGGTTGAAAGTTTTAATTGGCGCCCGAGCAGGGATCCGTTTAGTTAAGTTAATTTTTCGATTAAAAATATAAAGTGATTCAGTGGGTGAAAACCCAACCAGTCGAAAAAAAGAACATTTAACGAAGGCATCCAAGAAGGAGAAAAGAAACAAGTACCCTTCAGCCACGGGAACTAGAGCAATCAGACTTAAAATCTGAACAACGGGGGAACGACTCCAAGACTTAAGGCGTAAAGCACCCTAAGCAAACCCGGGACATCGATTCCCATAGATCGGAAAAGTTAGCTCTGACGCTGAAAATTCAACCCAACGACGAAGAGTAAGAGAGTTAAAATACATATACATACATATATATAAAAAAGGAATAAACAGTGATTAAAACAAAAAATAAATAAATAAATATACCTACATAGAATAGAAATAAGATAAAGAAATAAATAGACAACGAAATAAAACGAAAGTGCCCTTGTGGAAAGCAATAAAGTGGTTAAAAGAATTAAAAAAATATAAAAATCAATAGGAAAAAAATAGAAAGAAAATATCCTTGTAAAAAGTATTAAAGTAGTTAAAGGAATTAAAGGTAAACTTAAGATAAACTAAATACCTTTGCAAGAATTATTAAAGTGACTTAAGAAACTAAAACTAAAATTAAAATATTCTTGTCAAAATAAGCGAAGTAGTTTGAAAAAATTAAATTAAACCAGGTACAAATAGGAAATATCCCTTGTGTTGAAAATTATAACAAAGAAGTCCACAAATACGACAATGACGCCAGAAGAACTGTCGACAGTAGTTAGTAGGTTAGTGGCTGATGCCAACCAACAATTAACCGAAGAGGTAAATAGACTAAACAGACAACTTACGGCATTAACAACAAGAGAAACCATTGAACCATATAAGGACATTACAATTGATCCAGCGATAGTAGGTGGAGAGGGGTTAGAAGTAGCCAAGTGTATACCACAATTTGATGGAGAAAACTATGTTTCTTGGCGCACAGCGCTTACAAACGCTATGAAGGTGTATGAGTCGTGTAAGGGTGGGTCGAGATACTTTTCGGTAGTAAATATAATAAGGAATAAAATCATAGGGAAAGCCAATGATGTCCTCACTAGCCACGGGACACCGTTAAACATTGATGCGATTTTAAGTCGATTAGATCTAACATATAGCGACAAAAGACCAGTCCATATGCTAGAAACAGAATTAGGTAACATGAGACAGGATAGGAAACCATTGCAAGAATTTTACGAGGACGTTACAAGAATACTTACGCTTATAATAAACAAGACAATTATGAGTTATGGTCCTAGAACCGCTGAAACCGAATGTCTCACTGAGATGGCAAGACAAAACGCTTTACGAGTATTCGTTACTGGGTTAAACCAACCCGTAGGTAACATCGTATTTTCACTAAATCCTGGGGATTTACTCAATGCCTTAGCGAGAGCACAAGAGATTGAATCAAATCAGACAAGGTATAGAAACATGGGTCACGTTAATTACAGACATCAACCCAGACAATACGAACAAAACCATTTTGACCAACCAAAACCCAGACTACCGCGTCAGAATAGAATAACTTACCAAAACGGTTCCACTCATCAAAACCGACAATACGCGGAACCTTTTCAAAAACGGAATAGACAATTTCAGCAAAACCGACATTATAACAATTTTAATAATAACCGACCCGAAAGGATGGACACATCAAGTGGGAATATAGTGCCCACATGACAAGTCACCTCTCAACCTAATAGTAATATTAGGCCACAATGTTCGAATAACTCTTTTAATAACAACCCGTTCAAAAGAGATGGGGCAAATAGTGACCAAACAGCGTTACATAAATTTCCACGCCTCAATAACTTGAATGAGAGCGGTAATTTTTTTAGAGTAAGGCACGACTTACCGTACATAAAAAGGACGGATGTTAAGTCGGGGCGTACATTTTATATTTTAATAGACACAGGAGCAACTCACAAATACATTAAACCAGGGCTGTTCCCAAGTATGGAGCTTGAAACTCCATCGCAAGTCAACAGCGTTCATGGAACTACTATCATTCGTACTTACCAAGCTATAAATATCCTGGGGGAACTTAATGAACTAAAAGATTTTGATGCCATTATTGGCATTAAATTATTAAGAACTGTAAAGGGGAATATTAATATTAGGGATTCAACGTTAGAATATGATCAGGGCGTGATACCTTTAATATTTAATGATATTTTACTCAATACACTCAATATAAATAATGACATTTCTACAAAAGAAAAATTAACTTCAATTTTTAAAAAATACCAGGGTGTTTTTACCGAGAACCCAAATTACCTTCCGTACAACACGCGTGTGCAATGTAGCATAGATACTACTATTGACACAGCTATTTGGACGAAAGGTTACCCGTATCCACAATCGGTAGCTAGCTTCGTAAACAAGGAAATAGAGAATTTACTTGATAATAATATAATACAGCCTAGTCGAAGTGAGTAGGTATGGGGACACTGTGGTCTGGGAATTCGGCGTAAGAAAGAGACAGCACTATGTTTGAGTGAGAGAGGTGATTAAGAATACTTATATTTTTAAATAGTTGTGGTTAACGTTTGCGGTTATAGTTTGAATATATATATATATATATATATATATATATATGTGTTTGTTGTTGTTGTGGCGCGTGGATAGATGATAAATAAATAAATAAACTAGGTGGCGCAACAGTCCGTAGAGAACCAGGGCCTAGTGACTTACAACTCTCAACCATTCCTGTGTGCGAGTAATTGCAGGGATGGAGGGGACCTACAGTTTTATGCCGAATCCGAACGGCTAATTTGAGAAAGCACTTTTTCATGACAAGCATTACTCTTGGAGAATTTGTCAATTCCTCGCAAGAGGCAGTACCCGTGAAAACTCTTTTTTTTAATTAAGGTGGCACAGGCAGGGATTGAACCCAAGACCTCTCGCATGACAGTCCAACGCACTAACCATCATGCCACGGGTACTACACGGGTGGATACATGATAAGAAATGTTTTAAATGTACCGCATGATGTATAAGATTTTAAATGGGGACACTGTAGTTTTGGGAATTTTTTGTGTTAGGAGCGCGTGGCAAAGAGGTCGGCAGCCTTTGTGGGTAGTGGATGAGGCGCGGTGGTTGTGTATGGCTTATCAGTATTGATGTTTTGCGGTTAGGAGCGCGTGCCAGTGTGAGTTATAGAAATGTGTAATGGTGTTATCACAATATGTTTTGTTATGATTCATTGTAATTTGTGGTTTGTATTTTGTTTAATGGGTTTATATGCCTACATACATATGTGAGAAAAAAATTTATATTCTAGCAATGATTGCGGTAATCATTAAAAAAGCTAGAACGTTTGGCTTAAGTCTTTATTTTTAGAACAGCTCTGATATAGAGAACATTAATTGAGGAAGTACAAAAAACAATATGTTTTGGTGTGAAAGATTAAGGGAAAGAGAAACATTTTGTATCTGTGAATCTGGATGGTTGGAGATAAAATTTACGGATGTAATATTCTATAATGACACATTAAAATTGATGCTACAGCCAGAATATGGAAGCGAATGCGTTTTGTTTCATATTAGAAATGGTGAGACCTTATCGCCTATTCTGAGTTTTAAGTTGCAGTTTCAGTCTATGCAACATGTACCGTTTAAACTTTTAGGTGAGAATATTACTTTTCATAAAAAAAAAGTAAAATGAAATGAATAAAACATAAAATTATATTATAGGAGGGGAGTTAACACTGATCGGAACGATCACACCTCATTCGAATGCTGTAAAGAGAAAAGAGGGTGAATATCCATCGCTTTGTCCATTTGGTGCGGCTGAATTACTTAATGAACCTCAAAAACTTAAAAAGAAAAAAAAGACAGTCATCGCATAGAAATAGAGACAGTTGAACGAGTTCATGACACATCATTTCAATCGAATGTATTTTAATATATACAAGATGAGATAAGAATAAAAGATGCGAGAGAAAGAGATGAATATAGATAGAATAAAAATTATATAAAATTTAAAATTTGAGTGTAATGTTTATTAGTTTATGACAAACCTTTGGATAGCAAGCATCTTTTTTTAAAAATGTTGTTTTACTCATCAGTCTTATGCCTGCTTTTAATTTGTCCTTCATTAATTGCTACTTTGCCATTACCTGTGGATATAAATTTGCAACAAGCAAACATAACTGACAATCTCTCTTTTTCATTGAGTTTACCTAATAATGATACTGTGCAGATAGGTTTATCGTTTCGTTTGTTAACCTTTACAAATGGTAAAAATTTGCTTAATACCACAACAACAACCGATACAACATCATTTTAAAATGATGCAACAGTGACTCAACAACATCAAGAACGGTAAATAAAATTTTGGAGGAGAAAAAAAATAGTAACCGTAGAGGAAGCAATCGAGAGTTTTAGGCAAGACTTAATTAAAAAAGAAACTGAAATATCAGGAATTATACAAAGTAAGGATGTTTTTTATAGACATTTCAAGCTTGAGTTTGATGAAGATAAGGCACTAACTGTTCGATGTTCGTAAGATAGCAATTATAATTTGCGCACTCTAAGCATTAAATGTTATGAGTATCATGAATATGAAACTGAGAGAGTATTAAGTAATGGAGAAGTTGAGGTCTTTATGAAGGAGGATCTCGCATACAAATCTGATGTCGAATTACTGAATTTCAAATCATTAAAACAATCATACCATACTAGCGGCCCGGTACGTGCTTCGCTACGTATAGGTAAGGCATAGTAATACAAAAAGATGATTATAAAGTTCATTTATTCAAACAAAAAAATATTTTAAATTGCTAGCTATTTAAAAGTCCAAATGACCCAAATGATATATTGTTTATATTATATTTATCAGCAAAGAGTAAAAACTAAAAAATAAAAAAGAATTGGGTACTCTTACTATGGTGGGTCTATATGGGTTAGTCTAAAACAGTTGGATAAACAATATTTTTTTGTTTTTCCATTTTGAGCATGAATAAATAAACAGGGGTATCGACTCTGGAACAGGCAACATAAAGTTGGACATGTGAAAACATGATTCCTCCAAATTGACACGACAAACTTGAAGTGTTTGCCCTTGGGCTTTATTTATGGACATCGCAAATGATAAATGCACAGGATATTTTAATCTTTTGAAATCAAATGGCATATCAGTTGGAATCATAGGGATACGCGGTATCAAACACACTTCTCCTTTTGATTTACCAGTTAATATTGTAGTTCAATCAAATTTGGCAATAACTTTTTCACTGCCAATCTGGTGCCATTACACAGTTTTGGTGGAACGGCGAACGCGTAATGCAAATCAAGTGGCATTATTAAAACGATCTCAGATTACAGATGAACGCGCACAAGCTAATGCATCGCAGCGTGAACGTACTGCACAGAATAGATCTGTTGACCCTGTACCTGTACTTAATCACGAATACGTCGTGCTGTTTTGGATGAAATGCTGCGTGCTGCTTTTAATTACAATAGTCAGATTGATTATAGTGTGTACGGATACATTGGAATGATGGACGCAATATGTCCACATTGTGATGCGGCTAACTTTCCAGATGAAACGCCCCGAATGTGTTGTGCTAATGGCAAAGTGAGATTGCCAACATTAGAAACTCCACCCGAACCATTGTATTTATTTTTGGTACATCTCAAACGTCGAAGCAGTTTTTGAGTAATATTCAACAATACAATTCGGCATTTCAAATGACTTCTTTTGGTGCTACTAAAATTATTAGAGATAATTTTATGCCGACTTTTTAGGTAAATACCTCAACAGGATTGTCCCATGTTTATATCAATCTGAATCATAAAGTCTTACACATTCTGATTCAACATCTACCTAAAATTGCATTCATGTTACAGATTCAGGGCCAAGCTGGTTCGTTATTGCCATACCCCGACGCTGATCATCAATTTTTGAAAAATGTATTTTATTGGTGATGAAAATCGTGAATTGGATCAACGTTGGGCAATAGTTTCAAATACAAGACGAGCTTCAAAGGTTTTTTCATCAGCATAACGCATTAGTTCAATTGTTCAAAATTTCTCTTGATCGTATGCCATCTGATAACCACAAAATTGTAATAGCACCAAATTGAATATTCAACACAAACATGTATATGACACAATCATGCAAGCCGTTTCCAATAATGCAGTTGGATTATATTTCTTGGATGCACCTGGTGGTACAGGCAAAACTTTCGTTGTATCATTGATTTAGCGACTATTCGATCGGAACAGAAAATTGCATTGGCACTTGCGTCTTCGGGAATTGCTGCTAAATTATTAGAAGGTGGTCGGACCGCACACTCTGCATTGAAATTGCCTTTGAATGTACAGGTGATTGAAACTCCAACTTGCAATATTTCGAGAAATTCTGCTATGGCAAAAGTTCTGCGATAAACGTCAATTATTTTATGGGATGAGTGCACAATGGCGAATAAAAAATCAATAGAAGCATTTAATCGAACAATGCAAGATTTACCCGGAAATCAACAGCTTTTTGGTGGTTCTCTGATATTGCTGTCAGGGGACTTTCGTCAAACATTGCCTGTCATTTCTCGATCAACTCCTGCTGATGAAATAAACGCATGTTTGAAGTCATCAGTTCTTTGGAAATATGTACGAAAATTGACACTGAACATTAATATGCGTATCACCTACATAATGATGCAACCATGAGTTTTCAAAACAATTGTTAGAAATTGGTGATGGCAAAATACCAATCGACAGTAACAACGGATTGATCACTTTACCGAACAATTTTTGTACAATTGCGCAATCTATAGATGAGTCGATTGAATGTGTTTTTCCGAATATTCTTCAGAATTACAGAAATCATGATTAGTTGAGAGAACGCGCCATTTTAGCACCGAAGAACATTCATTCCAATGCCATTAATTTTCAAATTCAAGCGAAACTGCCAGGTGTAGTCACGACATATAAATCAATTGACAGTGTTATGAATCAAGATGAGGCAATGAATTATCCAATTGAATTTTTAAATTCATTGGAACCGGCTGGTATACCACCGCATTGCTTGAATCTGAAAATTGGTTCCTTGATTATATTATTGCGAAATATTAATCCACCAAAACTGTGTAATGGCACCAGATTGGCAGTGAAAAAGTTATTGCCAAATTTGATTGAACTACAATATTAACTGGTAAATCAAAAGGAGAAGTGTGTTTGATACCGCGTATCCCTATGATTCCAACTGATATGCCATTTGAATTCAAAAGATTACAATATCCTGTGCATTTATCATTTGCGATGTCCATAAATAAAGCCCAAGGGCAAACACTTCAAGTTTGTCGTGTCAATTTGGAGGAATCATGTTTTCACATGTCCAACTTTATGTTGCCTGTTCCAGAGTCGATACCCCTGTTTATTTATTCATGCTCAAAATGGATAAACAATATTTTTTTGTTTTTCCATTTTGAGCATGAATAAATAAACAGGGGTATCGACTCTGGAACAGGCAACATAAAGTTGGACATGTGAAAACATGATTCCTCCAAATTGACACGACAAACTTGAAGTGTTTGCCCTTGGGCTTTATTTATGGACATCGCAAATGATAAATGCACAGGATATTGTAATCTTTTGAATTCAAATGGCATATCAGTTGGAATCATAGGGATACGCGGTATCAAACACACTTCTCCTTTTGATTTACCAGTTAATATTGTAGTTCAATCAAATTTGGCAATAACTTTTTCACTGCCAATCTGGTGCCATTACACAGTTTTGGTGGATTAATATTTCGCAATAATATAATCAAGGAACCAATTTTCAGATTCAAGCAATGCGGTGGTATACCAGCCGGTTCCAATGAATTTAAAAATTCAATTGGATAATTCATTGCCTCATCTTGATTCATAACACTGTCAATTGATTTATATGTCGTGACTACACCTGGCAGTTTCGCTTGAATTTGAAAATTAATGGCATTGGAATGAATGTTCTTCGGTGCTAAAATGGCGCGTTCTCTCAACTAATCATGATTTCTGTAATTCTGAAGAATATTCGGAAAAACACATTCAATCGACTCATCTATAGATTGCGCAATTGTACAAAAATTGTTCGGTAAAGTGATCAATCCGTTGTTACTGTCGATTGGTATTTTGCCATCACCAATTTCTAACAATTGTTTTGAAAACTCATGGTTGCATCATTATGTAGGTGATACGCATATTAATGTTCAGTGTCAATTTTCGTACATATTTCCAAAGAACTGATGACTTCAAACAGGCGTTTATTTCATCAGCAGGAGTTGATCGAGAAATGACAGGCAATGTTTGACGAAAGTCCCCTGACAGCAATATCAGAGAACCACCAAAAAGCTGTTGATTTCCGGGTAAATCTTGCATTGTTCAATTAAATGCTTCTATTGATTTTTTATTCGCCATTGTGCACTCATCCCATAAAATAATTGACGTTTATCGCAGAACTTTTGCCATAGCAGAATTTCTCGAAATATTGCAAGTTGGAGTTTCAATCACCTGTACATTCAAAGGCAATTTTAATGCAGAGTGTGCGGTCCGACCACCTTCTAATAATTTAGCAGCAATTCCCGAAGATGCAAGTGCCAATGCAATTTTCTGTTCCGATCGAATAGTCGCTAAAATCAATGATACAACGAAAGTTTTGCCTGTACCACCAGGTGCATCCAAGAAATATAATCCAACTGCATTATTGGAAACGGCTTGCATGATTGTGTCATATACATGTTTGTGTTGAATATTCAATTTGGTGCTATTACAATTTTGTGGTTATCAGATGGCATACGATCAAGAGAAATTTTGAACAATTGAACTAATGCGTTATGCTGATGAAAAAACCTTTGAAGCTCGTCTTGTATTTGAAACTATTGCCCAACGTTGATCCAATTCACGATTTTCATCACCAATAAAATACATTTTTCAAAAATTGATGATCAGCGTCGGGGTATGGCAATAACGAACCAGCTTGGCCCTGAATCTGTAACATGAATGCAATTTTAGGTAGATGTTGAATCAGAATGTGTAAGACTTTATGATTCAGATTGATATAAACATGGACCAATCCTGTTGAGGTATTTACCTAAAAAGTCGGCATAAAATTATCTCTAATAATTTTAGTAGCACCAAAAGAAGTCATTTGAAATGCCGAATTGTATTGTTGAATATTACTCAAAAACTGCTTCGACGTTTGAGATGTACCAAAAATAAATACAATGGTTCGGGTGGAGTTTCTAATGTTGGCAATTTCACTTTGCCATTAGCACAACACATTCGGGGCGTTTCATCTGGAAAGTTAGCCGCATCACAATGTGGACATATTGCGTCCATCATTCCAATGTATCCGTACACACTATAATCAATCTGACTATTGTAATTAAAAGCAGCACGCAGCATTTCATCCAAAACAGCACGACGTATTCGTGATTAAGTACAGGTACAGGGTCAACAGATCTATTCTGTGCAGTACGTTCACGCTGCGATGCATTAGCTTGTGCGCGTTCATCTGTAATCTGAGATCGTTTTAATAATGCCACTTGATTTGCATTACGCGTTCGCCGGCCTATGTTTGGTCGTCTTGCTCGTGGCATTTTACCTTCACTCAACAACTCAACAATATTTTGGAAAATATAAACACAAAGCAATAACTCAACAATAGTTTGGAAAATATAAACACAACAAAGCAATAATTATCGCTGATAAAATGAAATGACATATGATGACATTAAATTTGTTTGACAAAACTAACGTTACTTTTTTGTCTTCGATTGTTTTGTCAAAGGTTCAAATTGGCTTTTAAGTATAGTACAAATTGTTTGTATATGGGAGTATAGAAAGATGTTGATTTTACACTTTTTCAAGATTTTTTTAATTTTCTCTACGTACAAACCTTCTCTGGACTTCCACGAATAATTCAAGACCAAAATTAGCCAAATCGGCAAAGGCATTGTTGAGTTATAACATTACAACGAAAAGTGGCATTGATTTTTATATATATAGATGAATATCTCTTAAGAAAAAAAAATGTATAAGTGTATATATCAATAAAGATTTTTATTAAAAAAAAAGTTACAAAAAGATGTGTCTTATTTATTAATTTTAGGTATAGGAATCCAAGAGTTGTGATCGGATGAAAAGCCGAGCCATTTAACAAATAATCGATCTTTTTTCCTTTGAAGCACTTCCTCGACTAGATATGTATCGGGGAACTTAGTTTTCTGTAGTTCAAGCTCATAAAACCCTCCTTTAATGGGATGTCCTTGGTGATCTTCCAATAGGTACGTTATTGGATTTGAGCGTTGCACTTTGGCTATCTTAAAGATTTCTGTGGTCCAATTCGGTGTGTATCCTTTATCGAAAACATGTTTGTATTTACTAATTCTGACAAAATCCCCGGTTTTAAACTTTGGAGTAATATGTATTTTGATGTGATTATAGATCTTGGAGAGTAATATTTTTTCATTTGCAGCATTGACTTCAGATGGTTTCATATTTATCGTACGATGTTTGGAATTATTGTACGTTTTTGTTAGTTGTTCTATAATATCAATCCAACGATATGAACCATTTAAACTAAATTCTTTCCACATCCAAGTTTTCAAGGTACGATTAAATCGTTCAACAATGGAAGCTTTGAGAACACTAAATGTAGAGTAATGATTGATTTGAAACTTTTTCATAAGTTTTTGAAACGATGCATTGAAAAATTCTTTTCCATCATCTGTTTGAAAACGAGACGATCCTCTATCTGATAAAGAACAACACGATACGTTGAATTACAGATACGAGAGAACGATGGCCAAAACAGCACGTTTGAGATCGTTTAATTATGAAGTGATCGAAAAGTGGAGTTGTGAATTTGAGACCCAACTAAGTTTTCTAAAAGATGAAGAGTTACATTTCTTAAACAATCACCCACTAGTACAGAATGCCCCGTTAAATCCACGAGATGGTTTCTTTGGAGGAAGAACTGGGAATACATTTAATTACTACAAGTGTAAGGAAGGTGAGCAAATAAAATACATTGATGTATGTTCACTATACCCCTGGGTATGTAAAAATGGGAAGTTTCCCGTTGGACATCCAAAAGTTCATACAAGTAATGATGATATTTGCTCTAATATGCAACTTGATGGCATCAATGGGCTCATTAAATGTAAAATTCTGCCACCAGAAAACTTATTTCACCCTGTCTTACCCCAAAAACAGAACAATAAACTAATCTTTTCATTGTGTAGAACCTTTAGCAGTGAAAAAACTAAGGAAAGAGTTTGTACCCATTCTGATGATCAGAGGGCCTTGTTAGGAACATGGGTGATTGACGAAGTAGTAAAAGCTATTGAAATGGGTTATAAGCTACTAACTATAATGGAAATTTGGGAATACGAAGTAATCCAATATAACCCTACTACAGGTTCTGAAGGATTATTTACCTCAATGATGAATAAATACCTTAAAATAAAGCAAGAAGCTTCAGGGTGGCCAAATATATGTTTATCTGAAGAGGATAAAAACAAATATATTACGGATTTTCTCGAGAAGGAAAAAATCAAGTTGGAATACTCCGAAATAACAGATAATCCTGGCAAGAGATCACTTGCCAAGCTGATTTTAAATTCTTTTTGGGGTAAATTTGGACAAAGAGAAAATCAACAAAAAACCTGTATTATTAATAATCCTTCAGATTTGTTTGATTTGCTTACTCATCCATCTATAGAAGTTTCACAAATTCTACCAATTAATGAAAACAATATTGTGATAAGCTTCGAAATGAAAGAAGAAGCAGTTGAAACTCTATCAACTGTTAATGTTTCTATTGCCGCATATACCACAACTCAAGCTCGCCTGAAATTATATAGCTACTTAGAAAAACTTCAGGAAAGAGTTTTGTACTACGACACTGATTCCGTTATTTATGTTTGTCGTCAAGGAGAATTCGATCCATCTACTGGAGACTTTATCGGTGATATGACAAACGAACTGGATTGCTATGGTCAAGGAAGTTACATTACCGAATTTGTAAGTGGTGGACCAAAAAATTATTCTTGCAAAGTATACAGCAAAAATGATAAAAAAGAACACACTGTCTGTAAAGTGAAGGGTATCTTCCTCAATTATGAATCTTCCCAAAAAATTAATTTCGATTCAATAAAAGAATCGGTTTTAATTTCTTCTATACAAGAAGATTCTGAAGAAAGTATTGTCATAAAGTCTAACAATATACGACGTACCATAGAACATCAGGTAGTTACTGTAGAAGAAGTCAAGACATATAAACCAAGAGCTGAAAAACGTCAATTTTTCGACGATCACAGTTCTCTGCCGTACGGATATAAAAGAAAAAAACCCAACCCACCATCATCATCATCATCATCATCATAATAATCATTATAGTAATAAAAAGTCGCAAATATTAAAATAAAAAAAATAATTTAAAATTTTAAGCAAAAGTTTTTTGTTTTATTTGAAAATATTAATTACAATGTTTAGCTTCTTTAATGTATCTGCTCAAAAGATAAACATTCTGGAGTGCACATATTTTTCCATGATACCAACATTTCAAAGTTATATCTGGATAAATTCTTTTTAGTTCTTTTAAATTAGGACACTTATAGTTAAGATCTTCAAGGTTAATGAATTCAACATTTTCGTTATTAATAAGTTTTTGTAGCCAATGTTTCTTTTCTTTACCCTTGACGTAAACAACATTTTTAATTTTTTTTCGAAGATATGACTTAACGTTGCAAAAATCTGTATCTCCTCCATCCCAGGTAAAACCATGATGATACTCACGCAACCAATGAGCTTGTCTTTTGAGGGGTGACGGAAGAAAGTTAGAGTGAAATGGTGGAGTAAGTATGAAATGTTGGTGATATCCATTAAAAAGCACAACCATTTCCTTTAAGATAAACTCATTGTTCATTCCTCTAAAACCTTGAAAGTCTACAAAACAGGTATCCATGTTTAGATCTGTTCTAAGCAAATGCACTTTTTCTACTGAAAAAATATAGATTATGACACCAATTTAAATAAGTTTGTTAACTTCTCCAGTCAATGGATTGTACTCGATTATGCGATCATGAAGTATTAAACAATACATAGTTGTTGAAGCAGGAATCGAAGTTAATGTTTTAAGTTCAATTTTTACATCCACAGGACCCGTTTTGATTGACTCATTTTGATGAGAACAATCAATAACCAGAATTGGGGCGATATCTTTAAACTCTTGTCGCGATAAAAGTGGATTTGATTGTTGTTGATGATAATACGATTGTTGAAATTTACTATACATTTCATAGAGAATAGCATATCGATCCAGTTTATATTTAACATTTAAATCTTCGCGAGGGTAAGATTCGGAATTTAAATGTACTTTTACATTGCTCACATCACAATGATCAAAAATGCTAGCATCTTTATTTCGTTGATTTTTTCTATCAGTTTGTAGAGCAATGATAATATATCTTGGTTTCTCAAGCTGACTTGAAGTTTTAACTGTCCATACATGATCAGTGGTGGTTGGTAGTGTTGGATATTCGTACATTTCCCAATTTCGAAAATGAATTTGAATTGGATTTGATTGTATTTGTTTCAATAATGTAAATTTATTCGAATCAGATAAGGTAATGTGTGGTACTCTCCACTGCAGTTTAAAAATCGAAAGTTTGAATTCTTCGTTGTCTTTAGAAAAATAAGCATTCTCATTAGATCGAGTACGAATTAAAATCAATTCATGTCTTGCATTTGTTATGATCTTTTTATAATCTTCAGCAAATCCTAACAGATATTTTAATTTTATACAAAAATTAAAAGTACCCGATGCAAGAGAAAAACTGCTCCCCCAGTCCATGATCCATTTTCCAAGCTCTTACTTTCATTTTCGTTTAAAGAAATGTAATTTTTTAAGGTCGATGTTATTCCCACATTTTTATTGTTGTCAATGTTTACTCCATTCAGTTCATATTGTATTTCTTCAAAAAGAAAAGCCATTGCATTATTAGTTAATTTTCCTGCTGAAACAGTTCCATCTGTTTTTGTTAGACTCCCTTCTAAATAAATATAGCTTTCACTAGGTAATATACATAAGTCTTGTTGTTGTATGGGAATACGTATTTCATCACTCGGATTGAAGGACTGAAGAAATGGTGAGTAACAATGGTACTCAAACTTAGATATGCTATTATCAAAGATGGGTCCTTGAGTAATATTTAATATATCGTTCATATTGTAAATTTATTTTAATTTGAATCCCAGTGACAGAAGATAGGCTTTATTTTCAGGTGATAACTTAGGTGTTGACAGTGTTGATGTTCGGGAAGAACTAGTTAAATGGTTACCTTTGATATCTGTTAAATAATTATTGTAGATTATCATTATTCTAATATTGGGGTTAAATGTAATCGAACAGTTATTCTTTCTCCTCTAAAATTTATTAAGTCTCCGTTCTGGTCCACTAGTTTTAATGTTATAGTACTTATTCGTTTGACATTCACAGCAGTGTTGCCGATTCAAAAAAAAATGTATCATGATTTTTTATCATGAGATCCTCAAAAAAATCATGAGATTGCTTATTCTTCATTGGGCCCTTAATAATGAATATAAGCGTATAATTCACCACAAAAATTTTAAATAAAAAATACATATGAGATTTCATTTAATTTTTTTAAGTTTTAAAATAACATTTAGTGATATTTTAGAGAAAAAATATATAAATTACATATTATTATATCCACATATGTACATTACTATTGGTAAACTTTACTAAAATATTTGTCGATTAATGGTTTTGTGACTTTGAAATCAAGACAAGTTTGATTTTTAGTAAAGTCATTGGAATGAATAAGTCCAATTATTGCACCCTCTTCAAGTCTGTTCCTGATGTTCGTTTTGGCTGAAGAATGTGGCAGTGAGAATACCTCAAAAACAAATTTAGACAAAAGTGAATATGCCAAGCTATCGGCCAGTTTGACATACATACTTCCAAAATTGTTCAATGTCGTTTTCGTTTGATTGGTCATTTGTTTTAATGTTTGAATTCACTAGCATTCTCCATTCATTATCTAACTCTTGATAACAATCTTCAGCCACTAGATTTGGAAAATGTTTAATAGAGGAAAAATTGACTGAACATTTTTGTTTACAACATTTGTTATTGACAAAGATTCCATATCTATGAAGATACTGTTGTTGAAGTTAAATCTGGAATATATTTCCTTGGTACCTTCAACTAAGAAGGACAAACAACGGCATTGAAAGCCTTGAACAATTTGTTTGTCAATCAAATTTTTTTCCAAAAAAAGCGCTACTTTTACGCCGTAACACATACATATCCGATATCCCCATACGAAAGTTGATTTCTTGGGTTTATATAATCCATATTTTTAATATTTGTACTCCCGATGTTACCTTTTTTGATATAGCAACTCAACAGTGACTTCCTTTTACATGTCTTGAATTTTGGGCTTTTCGGATTGCATGCATTTGTTAAGTTTAGTAAAAAACGGTAGCACAAAACTAAGAAAACATAAATACATGTATAACAGGGTCATTGAGCATATTTAGAATAGTTTGGCTTGACAGTAAGTTGTCACTTTTTGTTACGTCGTTAAAATATGCTTTAAAGGCATCATATTGCACAAGAATAAAATTAACAACTTCTAACCTCGAAAGCCACCGTGTCTGTGAATAATGTAAAATTTTAGTTGGCTTTATCTCCAAAATAGCTTGAAAGGTTTTAAATGCTGCAATTCTCTTAGGACTGTTCTGAATATAATTATAAACATCTCAACATAATAGTACGTTTCCACCAACAAATAATCCGAGATTTAAGGCAAGTGATTTAAAATAAATCATGAGGTGTTTCCACCAAAGAAAAGGAGATTAATTTGACGTTTGGTTAATGTCATAACAACCAAACTTCAAATTATTCTCCTTTCGAAAAGAAAATAAAATATGTATTTGTTCACTCATCATCTGTAAGTAATAATTAGTTTTATTATATTCTTGTACATATTTATTATTTTTGTATACTTACATTTTATTTCGTCTGTGATTTTTTTGAAAGTTGTTTATTGTTTTGAATTTGAGTCATATGGAAGTGAGACAGATAGTTTTTGTTGACATTTCCATCTGTCAATAAACGAAATTGGCGTTTAAATGGGTCGGTTCAACAATTATTCTCCGAAAAAAAAGTTTGTTTGATTTGACAAACTAATGTTTCCAAGTAGATTTCAATGAGTTTTATTTGAAATCTTCATTTGAGGAGATTAAAATTTGTATGGTAAATCTTCGAGATTTCAAGGAGATTTGTGACAAATCAGCTTGTAAATAAGTGCGAACTGATAAGTCCACTCCCATCATCACTGCAGCTCCATCAGCACCAATACCTTTTTTGAAGGAAGATTTGGAAAATCATGAGATTTTCAATAAATTCATTAGATCATGAGATGGGGGTGAAAAATCATGAGAATCATGATAAATCATGAGATTCGGCAACACTGATTCACAGGTAGATAGATGACATTTTTTTGGAACTTCAATGATTTTATACCCTGACCCTGTTTCTGGTGAGAATTCATGTATTGTATGCATAGGAGTATTATTAAAATAAGAGCCAGTAATGGTATTACACTCGACTCGTATTACATTTACCTTGTTTATGTCAACAGGTAAATCTGACAAATGAGTTTTATTACCTTCGAGAACACGTTTACTGAAACCCAATAATTTTCCTATGGTTCTGTTCTTATTGAAATATTATGTTCTCGTTGCATTGGATTTGACATTCCATTGTGTTATTATTTGCTTCTATTTCAATAATAATGGAGGAATTTCGCAATAATAATTCTTCGGATATATATTCTGCAATAGCATCAATTTCATACGATCCTATTGGGATTTCAATTTCATATTCGCCCACATGAAACAAATTATTATTCGCATCAACATTCGGTATAGAGTTGTACGTGTGAAAATCAATCAATCCACAAACATAGTCTTTGTCCAAGTTCAGCGGTGGAAAATATTCAGCTGATAGAAGGGAAGTTCTCCCGCTCAGTGTAAGTGTCATTGCCATGATGATGAAAAACATAATGAAAGCCATTGTATATAAAACTCTTTATTTATTGAAAATAACATTCATATAAAAATCTTAAACATAAATGACCACAGTTAAAAGAGTCATAATCTTGGTATTTTGTATAATTATAATTAATTTTTTCACCCAAATAATTAATAATTTCAATAGGAGGTTGAAGATTTCCAAAACTATCAAGATATTCAATTTGGTTGCCTTTTTTATAATACGCTACCCAGTGTGTTCCAGGGCCAATTGATGAGTCTAGATTTACAATTCCACACTCGTTTTTCAAAGGTTTAGTTTTTGGTAAATTATCTCTCATGAAAACTCCTCGAAAATTCGGAATGAATTTCCTTGCAAAATTTCTCAAATCTATTTCATTTAATGCACGATTGGGTAGCGAACTTAGAAGTTTTTTGGCTGTGGATTTAAATAAAGTCCAAACCCTTTTCTATAAGGTTTAAGGTATAAGCCCTGGCCTACTGCAATGGATTCCATTAGTTGATTATGACGCTTTTTCTCCTCTAAATCTTTTTTAGCAATGCTAATATCGTTGACAGCTTTTGCTACGCCTGTAGCACCTCCCGTTAAAGCTCCAAGAGCTGAAAGTCCAGCAAACAACGGTACAAGAAATGGAATTACACCACCAATTTTCGGTACAGAAATAACTCTGGGTGTCTTAATGTTATTACTGTTTTTTCTTACTGTTTTCTTGGCAGATGATATGGCTATTTGGATTGCCTTTTCCAGATTGAAGGGTTTTTTACGTTTAATATTATTTCCAATAACTGTTATTATTTTTCTAAATGAGAGTTGCTTAGCATTTTTATCTAAATTTGACTTATTGTCGTTTTCTTTTTTATTTTTCGCTTTTTTCTTAGGCTTTTTGTCTTTATTCTATTGAAATATTATACCATACCGAATTTTGTTTTTACCTTCAAAAGATTGGTAACCAATAGTGCGTTTGCCTTTTCACCTATACTAGCGTCTCCGGATTGAACTCGTTGCCAAGCTTTTTCAGTTAAAATCCTATCGGCAATGTGTCGATCAGATGTATTTTTAAATTTAGAATAAGATATATCGTGTTCCTTGCACGCTTGATCAAGCAAATTAATTCCCAGATCCCCTCGAGCTAGACGTTGTCGGAATTTTGTTCCAGGTCCACAGTATTGATAACCAGGTAAATGTAGTTCAAGAGGTAGTTTGTTTATTAAAGTATTTAATAAACCTTTTCCTTTCACAATGTTTCGTTGACTGATAGATTTTTTGGAATAATAAATCATTTTAAAATGATTATCTTAGCGTAAGAATGGTTGGATGTCATATGACACTTTTAAAATATAAACTTTTCATTTATAGGAAATCATTTAGTTTTAATAACTATGCGTTTCGTTAAACAACAATGTCAGTTACCAGTAATAAATATGGAACTGGCTAACAATATTGAAAGAAAAAAACATGGTAAACTATTCCCTCATAGTATAAGAGGGTTAATTACTGGTCCCTCAAATTGCGGAAAAACAAATGTCATGATGAGTTTGTTACAACATCCAAATGGATTAAAATTTGAAAATATCTATATATATTCTAAATCCTTACATCAGCCAAAGTATGAGTTTTTACGAAAAGCCATAAAACCTATTAAAAATATGGGTTTCTTCACTTTTGCCAATAACAGTGATGTTATTTCACCCGAAGAGGCTAAACCAAATTCTATATTTATTTTTGACGATATTGCCTGTGAAAAATAAGACACAGTTCGAGTTTACTTCAGTATGGGACGACATCATCATATTGATAGTTTTTACTTATGCCAAACTTATACAAGAATACCCAAACACTTAATTCGAGACAATGCGAATTTACTAATCATCTTCAAACAGGACGATATGAATCTAAAACATATATATAATGATCATGTTAATTCAGATATGACATTTAATACATTCCGAATAGTTTGTGCAGAATGTTGGAAGACAAATTACGGATTTGTGGTAATTGACAAGGATAGTCCTTTGAATGAAGGTCGTTATAGAAAAGGCTTTGACTGTTTTCTTAAGTTATAAAACAAATAACACTTTTGATTTAATACCATATGTATAGAAATGTTCTATGAGAACAGTACAGAGCAGTACAGCGAGCAGATAGTAGCAGTAAAAAGCAGTTCCACCCAGATTGAGACCCAGTATTCTTCAGTTAAGATCAGTAATCTCAATATCAAATTCAGTTTAAAACCTTTTGAACGATTCTTTCAACAACTTCGAAACCTATTAACCACTTGCCTCTGTAGGAAGAAATAAATGTTTACATTATGATGAATATAGATGTTAAACTAACAAAGGAATTAATTAAAACTACAGATGCTCTACGAAAGAAATACAAAGCTCTTAAGATCGGTAGGGAAGCTTACGAAACTCAAATTGAAGAAACTCTTAAACCTCTTACGAAACCACTAAACGAATTAGTAAAAAAATCAAATATCAAACAAGATCAACATAACCTTATAAATGGTCCTTTAAAGAAAATAAAACTCAATTTTGAACATCCTCAATCACAAGAAAATGATTATGATAAGAAGAAACATTTTCATGAAGAATTCACCACCCCCAAAACTTCTATTGATGATGATGATGATTCACCAATTTTTTCCGTCGGTAGTAATACTACTCCAAAAAGAACAAAGAACAAGTCAAGCCATAGTAGCTTTGCAGAACGATTGTCACAAGAACAATTTCATGACACACCTAAAAAATATATAGATTTATTTCTAAATAATTCCAACACCCTTGATAAAACGTATGGTGTACATTCAAAAGATGGAAAAATGTACATCGGTAATAGTGAGTTAAACCTTATCGGAAAAATTATAGAAATTAAAAATAAAACCTTCGAAGGAACAAATGGGTTATATGAGCTTATATTTAAGAAAAACCCTGATAAACAAGTTTACACCAATGAAGATTTAAAAAACTACAGGACTATATTACATGACACTAATGCTCATAGAATTGATCATAATTCGCAGAGACAAGTACACGGCAATAGAGGTTATAAGTATAAAAAAATTATAAGTAAATTATTCGGATTAAGAACAAATACTTCTAATACTCCATCGCCTTCATCTTCAACACTACAAATACCTTCAGGAAGTGGAATAATGCAATTATCAAATTTGAAAAAAGACTATATGTTTTGGGATAATCCCAATGAACTAGTAGATCGATTGAGACTTCTTATTGGTTCACAACAAGCTGGACACAACAATCATTCTAACGAAATTATTTCAATCATTGAAGAACTTAAAGAAGCCAATGTTATCGAATAATAATAAAAAAAAGATGAGTGTTGATCAATTTGGTCGTTTCTCAAATAGAACCCCACCCAGAGGACCAAGAGGAAAACAAGGAGAGCAGGGACCACCAGGTGTACAGGGAGAGCGAGGTTTGCCTGGACCAGCTGGAGAGGGATTCCTCAAAACAGAAAGCGGAGATTACAACATGCACTTTAAACGGTTAAAAAATGTTCAAGAACCACAAGAACAGGAAGACGCTGCTACCAAAAAATATGTTGATGAAACATACGAACAACTTAAAGAATACATCCAATATGGAGTAGTTGACAAATTTGAGAAACTACTGTTTGACACAATTGATAATAAGAAAAAAAAATCTGAAAATGAAATTGAAGTCATTATATAACTTAAGTCTTTAATCTATCTCCTCAGTGTGGAGTACTCAATCATTATGTCTAACATAGATCTTTTATTAATTTTTGATGAAATTCTACAGTTTCTGAAAACAAATCATCGTAATATACTGGAAGAACATCATGAAGAGCTTTTGAATTGTGTAATCTTTTTGAAAAGATTTATGAATGTATCTACTACAACATCAAAACATGGATGTCATTTCGATAACTGCCCATGGGTCTTCAAACTTATGCAAAAATGGTCCAGATACATGCGCATGTTACATGCTTGAAAATAGACTGTTAAAAATAAAAAAACTGATGTCTTTGTATAAAAAAGATTGAAATAGTATGACTTAAACTTGTAGTTATTATATAGAAATATTTTTAATTAATAAAATGCATGAACAAATACTTTGTTTTTATCATTCAATAAAAAGATGAGTCAGAGAAACGTTGTTGAAGAACTACATAAGCCTGCTCGAAGGAATTTTCCTAAAAGACGAGTAATTATTAAGGGTCTAAATGATTTATGGCAAGCCGACCTAGTCGAGATGGTTGTGTATTCACCCGAAAACGAAAACTATCGATATCTTCTCACAGTTATTGATACATTTTCTAAATTTGCTTGGACGGCTCCTATTAAAAATAAAACAGGAACGAGTGTCACTCAGGCTATGGAAGATATATTTAATAAAGGTCGTCACCCAAAAAATTTACAAACAGATGATGGAAAAGAATTTTTCAATGCATCGTTTCAAAAACTTATGAAAAAGTTTCAAATCAATCATTACTTTACATTTAGTGTTCTCAAAGCTTCCATTGTTGAACGATTTAATCGTACCTTGAAAACTTGGATGTGGAAAGAATTTAGTTTAAATGGTTCATATCGTTGGATTGATATTATAGAACAACTAACAAAAACGTACAATAATTCCAAACATCGTACGATAAATATGAAACCATCTGAAGTCAATGCTGCAAATGAAAAAATATTACTCTCCAAGATCTATAATCACATCAAAATACATATTACTCCAAAGTTTAAAACCGGGGATTTTGTCAGAATTAGTAAATACAAACATGTTTTCGATAAAGGATACACACCGAATTGGACCACAGAAATATTTAAGATAGCCAAAGTGCAACGCTCAAATCCAATAACGTACCTATTGGAAGATCACCAAGGACATCCCATTAAAGGAGGGTTTTATGAGCTTGAACTACAGAAAACTAAGTTCCCCGATACATATCTAGTCGAGGAAGTGCTTCAAAGGAAAAAAGATCGATTATTTGTTAAATGGCTCGGCTTTTCATCCGATCACAACTCTTAGATTCCTATACCTAAAATTAATAAATAAGACACATCTTTTTGTAATTTTTTTTTTAATACAAATCTTTATTGATATAATATACACTTATACATTTTTTTTTCTTAAGAGATATTCATATGGTATGATTGTTTTAATGATTTGAAATTCAGTAATTCGACATCAGATTTGTATGCGAGATCCTCCTTCATAAAGACCTCAACTTCTCCATTACTTAATACTTTCTCAGTTTCATATTCATGATACTCATAACATTTAATGCTTAGAGTGCGCAAATTATAATTGCTATCATACGAACATCGAACAGTTAGTGCCTTATCTTCATCAAACTCAAGCTTGAAATGTCTATAAAAAACATCCTTACTTTGTATAATTCCTGATATTTCAGTTTCTTTTTTAATTAAGTCTTGCCTAAAACTCTCGATTGCTTCCTCTACGCTTACTATTTTTTTCTCCTCCAAAATTTTATTTACCGTTCTTGCTGTTGTTGAAGTCACTGTTGCATCATTTTGAAATGATGTTGTATCGGTTGTTGTTGTGGTATTAAGCAAATTTTTACCATTTGTAAAGGTTAACAAACGAAACGATAAACCTATCTGCACAGTATCATTATTAGGTAAACTCAATGAAAAAGAGAGATTGTCAGTTATGTTTGCTTGTTGCAAATTTATATCCACAGGTAATGGCAAAGTAGCAATTAATGAAGGACAAATTAAAAGCAGGCATAAGACTGATGAGTAAAACAACATTTTTTAAAAAGATGCTTGCTATCCAAAGGTTTGTCATAAACTAATAAACATTACACTCAAATTTTAAATTTTATATAATTTTTATTCTATCTATATTCATCTCTTTCTCTCGCATCTTTTATTCTAATCTCATCTTGTATATATTAAAATACAAATGATGTGTCATGAACTCGTTCAACTGTCTCTATTTCTCTGCGATGACTGTCTTTTTTCTTTTTAAGTTTTTGAGGTTCATTAAGTAATTCAGCCTCACCAAATGGACAAAGCGATGGATATTCACCCTCTTTTCTCTTTACAGCATTCGAATGAGGTGTGATCGTTCCGATCAGTGTTAACTCCCCTCCTATAATATAATTTTATGTTTTATTCATTTCATTTTACTTTTTTTTTATGAAAAGTAATATTCTCACCTAAAAGTTTAAACCGTACATGTTGCATAGATTGAAACTGCAACTTAAAACTCAGAATAGGCGATAAGGTCTCACCATTTCTAATATGAAACAAAACGCATTCGCTTCCATATTCTGGCTGAAGCATCAATTTTAATGTGTCATTATAGAATATTACATCCGTAAATTTTATCTCCAACCATCCAGATTCACAGATACAAAATGTTTCTCCTTCCCTTAATCTTTCACACCAAAACATATTGTTTTTTCTACTTCCCCAATTAATGTTCTCTATATCAGAGCTGTTCTAAAAATAAAGACTTAAGCCAAACGTTCTAGCATTTTTAATGATTACCGCAATCATTGCTAGAATATACATTTTTTTCTCACATATGTATGTAGGCATATAAACCCATTAAACAAAATACAAACCACAAATTACAATGAATCATAAAAAACATATTGTGATAACACCATTACACATTTCTATAACTCACACTGGCACGCGCTCCTAACCGCAAAACATCAATACTGATAAGCCATACACAACCACCGCGCCTCATCCACTACCCACAAAGGCTGCCGACCTCTTTGCCACGCGCTCCTAACCACACAAAAAATTCCCAAAACTACAGTGTCCCCATTTAAAATCTTATACATCATGCAGTACATTTAAAACATTTCTTATCATCTATCCACGCGCCACAATAACAACAAACATATATATATATATATATTCAAACTATAACCGCAAACGTTAACCACAACTATTTAAAAATATAAGTATTCTTAATCACCTCTCTCACTCAAACATAGTGCTGTCTCTTTCTTACGCCGAATTCCCAGACCACAGTGTCCCCATACCTACTGAAGTGCATATAACTCTCCGGTATCGGTTGTAGATAAGAAAGGTGTAAACAAGGACGGTACAAAGAAACATAGATAAGTAATAATAGATTACAAAAAACTTAATTCATTCACTAAAACAGATAAATATCCTATGGCAGAAACATCAGTTATCTTAGCAAATTTAGGCAAAGCTAAATATTTCACCACTCTTGATTTACAGAGCGGGTTCCATCAGATAAAGTTAAAAGAGAGCGATAGGGAAAAAACAGCTTTTAAGCAATATTCACATGAGCACGACCAACGACCAACGAATGAACGAATATTCGTCGATTTTGACATTTCTTTCACATGAGAGTTTTTAATTCGTCGCGAATGAATTTTGACATTCACCACCGAAACCAAAACAAGAACGATTTTTTAAGTTAAGTACGCGCGATTTTTTTATTCGTTGCGAGTGTGGATAATGTGGAACGCGAATAAAGTTTGACAGTTCGTATCAAATACAATTTGTTTCGCGACGAATAAATTTGTTTTCTTAAATTTATTAATATATGATATTGAAAAGTAAAAGTATGCATCATAAATTAAATAGAAACTATATTGCTATCGTTTTGTTAAGAATGTGTGTGGAAATATGTCTTCAAACGTATATAAACTCACATTTTGTAATTCATTCGTCGTTCGTTGGTCGCGCTCATGTGAATGATGCTTTAGTGTTAACAATGGGAAATACGAGTTCCTTCGAATGCCGTTTGGACTCAAAAATGCGCCGTCAATTTTCCAGACAGCTATGGATGACATCCTCCGCGAATACATAGGGAAATTTTGTCATGTTTATATTGACGACGTCATTATATATTCAGAGACGGAAGAAGAACATCTCGAACACATCGAGACAATAACGAAGGCCTTAAGCACAGCGAACATGAGAATATCGAGTGAAAAATCGAAATACTTCATGAAAGAAGTAGAATTTCTTGGGTACATCGTATCATTTAATTGCATAAAATGAACCCAATAAAAACTCGATGCATAGAGGAATTTCCGCAACCAGAGACTTTACGTCAATTAAGATCTTTTTTGGGATTAGCTGGTTATTACCGTAAATTCATAAGAAATTATGCGATGATAAGAAAGCCCTTAACCAAGTATCTCCAGGGGAGAGAATGGTAGAACTGGCCAAAGTAGTAGCAAAAAAGTCACAATAGAGTTTGATAAGGAGGCCATTAAAGCATTTAAAATATTGAAGGACAAACTCTGCGAACAAGTTACGCTCAACCTACCTGACTTTAGCAAAAGATTTGAACTAACCACAGACGCTAGCAACTCAGCCATAGGTGCAGTGCTTAGTCAAAATAATAAGCCCATAATTTTTATAAGCCGAACGTTAAGTAAAACTGAGGAAAATTACGGGACAAACGAGAAGGAACTCCTTGCCATAATTTGGGCATTGAAGAACCTTCGAAATTATCTTTATGGTGTGAGTGGTATCCGCATATATACAGATCACCAACCTTTAACATTTGCCATAGGCTATAAGAACCCTAATGCAAAAATAAAACGTTGGCGCGCTTTCATAGAAGAATACGCTCCAGAAATTATATACAAACCAGGCAGGGAAAATGTTGTAGCTGATGCCCTTAGTAGACAAGAACTAAATATGATGAACGAAGATGAATCAGAGATAGGAACTGTTCATACCGCAGAGAGTAGTCCCGTGTCAGAAATAAAAAGAGTGAACCAAAGAATAAATAATTTTAAAATTCAATTAATCATGAAAGAATCACTCAACAACAACATAATTTCAAAGGAAATGCACACAAATTACTGGAGACATACGGTACTTTTTAAAGATTTAGAGATTGTATGTAAAATTAAAGCAATATTAAAGGCAGGTTCGACAGTAGGAATTTACAGCATCGAAGAGACATTCTTCAAGATTAAAGACAAGCTTCTGGAGGAATTCCCAACAATTAAATTTTTACTTTGCAACCAAATAGTTGAAGACGTAACAGATAAGGAAGAACAATTAGGTATCGTTACTGCCGAACACAATCGAGCTCATAGACAGGCTAAAGAAGTGTATAAGCAAATCGTTAACAGATATTATTGGCCAAATGCATTCAAGCAAACTCTTTCATTAAACGCTACATGTGAAGAACAAGTACGATAGACATCCGAATAAGCAACCAATTGGAGAGCCTCCAATTCCTGAAGAAGGGGGAGAGCGCATTCACGCAGATATATACCACTGCGAAAACTCGTCCTTTCTTACAATGACAGACCCATTTTCAAAATATCTCGTTACAACCCAAGTAAAGTCAAAGACGGAAGCAAAAGACAGAATGATAGAACTACTACCGCTTTTTGGTAACGTCAAAATGTTGATAACCGATAACGAAGCAGCATTTTGTTCACCTTCTGCAAAATGTGCGTACAACCTTCTTAACATCACTCATAAAACTACACCACCAGCCCACTCAAAGAGCAACGGTACAATAGAGAGAATTCACTCAACTCTAACAGAGCTTATTACTGCCCGTTCACACGATTCGGTATTTTCGCCGTATCTGATATTTTCTCGATTCGGTGTCTTTCGGTTGGAGTGTTCAGACGGTACGGTAATTTAACCGTACACCGTACTCAACCCTACACCGTACTCGGTGTAAAACACAATACAAAATACATACAAAAATACATTGCCACTATAAACCGAATCGGTTTTTTTGCCGTACGACCGAAAACGATTTGCAGAGACAAAACCGAATGACAAAATCGACCTAATCGGTGATTTTACCGTATACGGTTAAATGCCGTATCGTCTGAATATACTCATTTAAATTATATTGCCACTGGCTTATACGGTAAAATCGCCGATACGGCAAAACCGCCGCCGATTCGGGATCGTGTGAACGGGCTCTTAGAATAGTTAAAGAAACTACACATATTACAGACATTAAAGATATAATGACTTTAGCTACAAAAAAATATAACGAAACAATTCACACGGTGACAGACAAGCGACCGACAGATATATTTCATAATTATATAGACAACAACGACACCAAAGTAAAAATTCAAAAACACCAACAGAAAATGATAGGATATTTTAACAAGAATAGGAAAAATAAAGTATATAAGGAAGGAGAAACAATTTTTGTAAACAACGGGCAGAGGAAAAGTAAGAACAAACCTTTGTACATGAAAAAGAAAGTGAAAGAAGATTTAGGTAATTTAATAATAGATTCAAATAATCGGAAAATCCATAAGGATAATATCAGAAATTAAAATTACAAGAATTAATAAAATCAAATAACAAACAAATAAATAAAAATACACGTCTATTTAATAAGTTAGACAGTATAAATAAAGATATTGGCAGTAAAGGAATTATTGATATCAAAATAATAAAATTCATCATTATAGAACTAAGAGAAATAATAAATACAATTAATTGAAGCAAATCAAACATATTGAACACACTTTTGTTAAATGCTAATGAAATCCAAACTATTATGGAACAAGAAAAAGTAAACATATTTATAACAGATGCACTAGATGCTTCCATATTTAAAATCTTTCAAAAAAAATAACATTATTGTACTGTTTGTCAAATACCCCAAAGTAAAAGGGTTAGGTACCCGTTATATAACTAGAAGTAATAATGTATATGGTGTAAAAATTGTTATACTAAAAGAAATTGTTAAATATAAGAAAAAATTTTATAAATCAAAATGTAAAAAAGAACTCAACCACGATTGTTGCAAAATTATAAAAGAAACAAGTTGCTTAACGGACCTTTTAAATAAATATAAGGCTAAATGTACGAAAATAAAAGAAAGAAACCTACCTATAGAAATAATTAACGAAGGAAATATTGTACTAACAGGAAACCATATTGTAAATGAAATAGAACTATCAGGAATTAATTTGGTTCAATTCGAAAATAATGTATCTATTGATGGAAAACTGTATGTTAATTCAAAAAATCAAATATTTCAACACATTAAAGAAACTAAAGTATCACAGATTCATGTTCTCGAATACATTGCTTCGCAAGACGAAAACCTTATGTATACAAATATAGATTACATAGAACCTTTGTTATCCGATATTAAGGAATGTATTAAATTTTGTATCATAATAATTATCTACTCTGCTTATAGATTTTATTTAATAATACGAGTTTATCAAGCGATCGAACCTGAACAACAAGCCACTATTTAGATGGAAGAATTCGTAGACAGTTCAAGATCAAGAGTTCAAGAACTGTTAAATGAAAGATTGGGACAATCTTCTTCCGACCAAAGGGAGAGTTAACACATGGTAACCAGACGGGACAAACAGGAATGATAAGAGAGGTTTCCGACCGTCATAAAACATTGACGAACTAGAAAAAACAAAGATAAACTATGTGACCGTCGTAAAACTAAAATATTTACGACCCAAGCCGCCAACAGATAAGAAGGATATTTTATGACCGACGCTCCTGATAACGACCACAAAGCGAACCATCGAGGAGATGCAACTGATCGAGGATAGGCAGTCCGATTCCAACCCCGCAACCATAAAGATCAATAATTATAAACTAGTATAAGTTGAAATTTAAATAAAATATATTTTTTATCAAAACGATCTGGTTGAAAGTTTTAATTTGCATACTTTAACGTTGTAGGTATTTTGAATTTAAAAATTCTCGTTTGATTTTAAATTTTCAGTTTTCAATAAATAAATATTTCATGCATTTTTCTGAATTGTATGTGTTTTTTTTAAATAACTTTCCTATAGCTTTTAAAAACTTACTTTTTATAGACATATTCATATACATATACATACATATTCATATAAAACGGACAAACTAAAGGAAATTTATCACACTAAATTTTTGGTATAAAAAAGATAAAATATAATATTTTTTAATGAGTCATATCAAAAATAAAAACAATTATCAGGAACACCCTATTGAATTGAAAAAAAAAATATATATTAAAAAATATATTTAACTACCAACCGCCAAAAGTACTTTTGCAGTACCTTATTTTTTGCTTAGTTATTGTTTCTCTTATACTTTTTCTATTTCTTGCCAAAGGATAACCGTAAAATCATTCCTCTTCAAGTATAATATGCATACACATACACACATATAATGTCAAAAGGTTGTTTCTATTGTCTCCCTCGATCTTCTTCTACATTTGCATATGTTCTTCTCTATTTTCTATTCTTTAATTATTGTTGAATTTTCCCTCATTCTCAACTCTTCCCATCTATTGAGGGGTATAAAAAAGTGATCAAATTCAATCATCTCCACGCCTCTCAGATGTCGCTCCGATCGTTCCTCTTCATAAGAGTACTATAAGAAATATATATACAATGTATACATTATACATCGGTATTACAAGATCTTGAACAGCTGATGTAAGCATACAAAAATTTCATTCATCCCCTTATTAAACACAATATTGAGACATTGCCGTTTTTCATATAAAAATTAGGGCTCTTGATACCCGCATACCCGGGTAATTACCCGGGTACCCGAGTACCCGCACTTACGGGTATTACCCGGATAGCATAATTTCGGGTACCCGCGTTCATGTGGGTACTCGGTAAAATCCGGATACCCAAAACATATTCGTGTTATTACACTTTTTATTGTTGTTATTATTATTAATTATTATTGATAATTATTAGATAGATAGATAGATAGATAGATATATTTATTTGTTTTTAAGCTTAGCTTTTACAAATTGATTGGCATTATGTAAATATTACATTATTTCATAAGGTAAGTGCAATATAATTTTAATTCATCTAACAAAACAATAAGGTAAGATATGAATCAACAATTATAAAGAAAATAAAAAAAATAATTACTTTTATTACTTAAACTGAAACCTGGATTTATCATTCGTTAAGGATAAAAGCTCTTAAGTTAAGCGAGTTTTGATCTTCGACTTTCATTATACTATTCATGTCAGTTAAGTTCATAGGGGATAGGAAGTGGTTTCTAAGTGCATTAAAAATTGGGCATCCTAAAAGGAAGTGTTCAATTGTATCATCTTCATATGTATTACACAATGTGCAAATGTTCATTGGGTCAAATATATGTCTATCACCGTGTAAAACTATTCTGTGGGCATATCTGTTTGCGCACCTAATTTGCGCTAAGACTTTATGCACGTATGGTTTGCAGGATGAATTCAGGTACGGAGCCGGTTTATATTCTGGTTCTTGTATGTTCGCTGAATAAGGAGCATAATAGCAGCAAGAAGTTGAGTTAGATGCCTTCCTGAAATCTTCATTTATAATGCTTCTCTTCTTGTCTTCAAGGATGCTTACATAGTATTGACGAACAGATAATAAGTTTTGCTGTTCCCATATATCCATAAAATTACTCATTAAGGCGGCCTTAAATTTTGTTGCCCAGTTTGGTCGTTGGGAGTTGTTATGGGTTCTCAAGATTTCGTTGTAACACTTTTTAATTAGGCGCTCATCAGAGGCATTCAACAGTTTTTCCCAGAAATGCAAAGCTCTTTTCGCTATCTCGTAATCTAATGGAAGTGTACCAGTTTCTAAGCGAACCACATTGCTTTGTGTGTTTTTAGCTAGACCAAGCAACTTCTTTAAAACTGAAGTTTGAATAACTTCAATTTTGTCTCCAGCTTCCAGACCCCATATCTCCGCACAGTATAGTAAAGTCGATTTAATTGTTGAATTATAAACTTTGATTCTTCCTTCCCAGTTTTCCATGTAAGGGCTCCTCATAGCTTTTTCGGTTACTGCTGCTGCTGCTCTTGCCTTGGTTTTGAAGACATTCAAGGTTTCATTCCAAGATCCAGTTCGACTCAAGGTTATTCCCAGATATTCAAAGCTATCTACAACTTCAATTGAGTCTTCTTTATATGCAAATCTTTCCGGGCATGATGATATTTTTCTTTTTGCAAAGTTTACTATCTTCGATTTTTCCGTATTTAATGTCATATATTTTGCTGTAAAATATTTTTCAAGTGATTTCAAAGTTTTTCTTAAATGAAGCTCCGATTGAGCGAAGACAGCAATATCGTCGGCATATGCTATCAGGATAACATTTGTTGTTTCCGAAATGTCTATTCCTGTAAGGCCCTCGGTTCTTAAGAATTCTTCCAAATCATTTATATATAAGTTAAATAGGAGGGCACTTAATGGATCACCCTGTAGAACACCCTTTGTGACATTCACTTCTTCTGTTAGGCCGCTTGTTGTCTTAATAGCAATTTTGGTTTTCACATATATGTTTTGAAATGCATGTATTAATTTCCCACTTGCTCCAATGGATCTAAGGTGGGTCCATAGCTTATCGTGATTCACACTATCGAATGCTCCTTTAAGGTCAACAAAGATTACAAAAAAACTTCCCTTCTTTTTTGCAAGAGTAATATCTGTGATTGCACTTAGGATAAAGAGGTTATCAGCACAACTTCGTCCTTTTCTGAAACCGTTCTGGAATTCAGGAATTAGTTGCTCTTCTTCTGCCCACTCTTGAAGCCTGTTTGATAGGATTTGGGTGTAAACTTTCATCAAAGCATTTTCGATCGCTATAGGTCGATAGTTCGTTGGTAGAGATTTATCACCTTTTTTAAATATCATTGTAATGTCTGCTCTAAAAATGCCTGATAGGTTTCTTCCTTCGTTATCGAACAGGCTTTGAAAGAAAGAAAGTAAATATTCAAACCATAGGTTTGGTAGATGCTTAATGAACTCGTTTACAATCCTATCCGGACCCGCGGATTTATTATTGCGCAGCCCAAATATAACTGTTATCAGTTCGTCCATGCTTATGTCTCTATCAAGAAATGGATGATACGTATCGGCAAAAAGTCTATACACTACCTCATTGCCACTATACATATCCTGGAGGTAATCGTCCCAAACTTCCTTCGTAATATGGTTTCGAGCAATAGAGTTCGGTTGGATGCTTTTGATTGCTCTCCAAAAATCTGTGCTGTTTTTTGTGTTTTGAAGTTGTTGTGTTAGGTCCTTATTGGATTGCTTTTTAGCGGAGTTCAAGGTTGATACGTATAATTTCCTGCTGGAGATGTACTCTGATCTTTTGTTTATGTTATTAGGGTCTTTTCGATAACTTCTCATTTTCTGCTTCATTTCTCGCTTTTGCAATCTGCAATCATTATTGAACCATTTATTCTTTTGGAACATTGGTGCAGTATAAATCTTATAGTGTTTCATCATTCCGCATTCTTCTGCAGCATGCTTGATGTTTTCGAATATTTGTTGGTATCCAATTGTATCTCCATTCATTTGTAAACTTCCAGCTTTGGCTTGCATACACGAGATGTAGTTTTCCGCTGCAGACGTATTCCAAACTAGTTTCCAAGTTGAGAACATATTTGGAGTAATATCCAAACTTGTTGCAGACGGGCACAGAAAGTTTAAGATACAGCACATATGATCAGAGTGTAGCAAAATCTGAGATACCTCAAAGTCATCAATGTTTGCCGCCCCTTCTAGATTAACCCATACAGTGTCCACGGTGCTTCTACCCTGGTGTGATTCAAATGTAAAGTCACCGTATGCATCGCTTCTACTTCTTCCATTTATAAGTAACAGACCAGCGTTTTCAAATATCTCACCAAGTAATTTACCTCTCCTATTTATGATTGTGTCTCTACTCTTTCTTGTGTGGGATAGTTGTGAGCCTTCCAATATGTCACTGTCTAATTGATTCGATAGTCCGAAACGAGCATTTAAGTCTCCTCCTATTATAATTGTATGCGTGGGGTAATTATTCTGTAGGCATTCTAATTCCTCTTGTATAAGTTCACAGCATGAGTTATCATGCATTTCTCTAGACGGGCTAAGATAAGCAAAGTATATTATGTACTTCAAGCTATTAAAAACAATCTCTAGTATTATCCATAGATTTGTTTTACTAATTTCTCTCAAAACATCGTATTTTGCAGAATTTTTTACAAGAATTTGCAATCCACCTTTTCCTCTTCCTCTTGACTTATCTTTGACTGCGTTCGAGTAAAACATGTTATAGTTTTCAAAAATATTAGATGGAGCTTGTTTTGTATTATCTAGGACCCAGGTTTCACTTAAGCATAAAATATCAAAACTAAGGATTAAATTTAATTCAATGTTATCTAGATTACACAAATTTTGTATTCCATTAATATTCCAAAAGCTAATTTTCAAATTCTTTTCTTGAGTTTCCCTAACATTAATATGGTTATATTTATTTTGTAGCTATGCTAATTCATTATGTTGCGAGAGCCTTCCTTGAGGGAGTTCTTCGTCAACTATTGATGCTCTTCTATCATGTGACCTGATTGGTGTGAAGAACTTATCGATAGATGTCACTGCTGTTGAGTTCCTTGGCTTAGTTTTCGGCCTCTTAGGTTTGTCTGTAGGATGGGCTGAAGTACTCTGCTCAGAGCTCTCTGGTGTGCACGGATTTTTTTCGTCCGGGGACCTGATTCGTTTTTTCTGTATAGAATTTTCTTTTCTCTTCTCATCTTCTAGCTGTTGCAATGTAAACGGCTTCTTATTAATAATGATTTTATCATATTTAATGCTGACATCTGCTCCTTCTTTTCTGATATCCTCTGCCTTTTTACGTAATATTTTTCTGGTCTCTGCTACCTCTTTGCTAAAGTCATCATCAATATAAATTTTTGCGAATCGGTGTTCTTTCGCAAGCTTCTTTTTGTTTTGCATGACTATGAGTTTCACCCTATATGATATGAGTGCAACTTTGACAGGGCGGGGATTTTGTTGTCTTGGTCCTATGCGCATAATGTAATCAATATCAGACAGTGTGATTTGATTATCTGCACATGCGTTTAGGAGGGTTAGTACCACATTTTCGATTTCTTCTGTGTTGTTTTCTGATTCTGAAAGACCTCTAATGATCATATTTCGCCTCCGTAGTTCTCTGTCCATAATTGATACTTTTTTGTCTACAAAGAGTATTTGCTCTTTTGTGGTAGAAACCTCTGTTTTAATTTGGGTAAATTGATCGTTGGTGTTCTGATTTACCGCCGATATTATTTGTAGTTGCATGTTTTCAAGGTGCTTTAATAGATCGGAGTTCATTTTAGCTCTATTTAAAATAATCTTATTTCCCTTAGCTTGAAACTTGTTTTTTAGAATTTAAAAGTTTTTGATTTTTTTTTAAATTTTAAAATTTTAAAATTTTTTCAGAGTAAGGCTAGAATATTTTTACTTCTTAATGTACCACGGACATAGAATTGTATACACAAACCCTTGTTGTCAAATGGTTCAGAATTCCGCTAAGTGTTTTACAATCCACATGCGATCCACAGATGTTTATTGTGATTGGTATAAAGTGTCCCCTCTACCAATAGTGAATGTGGCTGTGTGTGCTGTTCGTGGTGATGATGGTTTCGCCAGTTGTAGATGTACAAGAGTTGGAGTGAGATCGATCGGTTGAGCTCCACAAAAGCAAAACAAATGCTGCGCCGATATCAAACTTCTGTCAGTCCAGTCGGCACTCAGGTTTTGCAGTCCGAAATATCTTCTCTTTGGTATTGTTGTAGCATATGTAAAGAAAACAATATGTGTGTTGTGTTTGTGTAGTATTGATTTTGCTTCGTTAGCAGAACATATACTAAAAAAGTTTCACTCACCACACAGAAGGAAACAAAAAAGTCCAACGGGTGCAATAAAAAGAGATGGATGTAGCACCAGGAATTTCACTCAATGCCAATAAAAAAAATTACTTATTTGTTGATTTTATGTTGATTTTTTTAAAATGGGATTTATTATTCAGACAATAGTTTGTCAACACTTTTCAAATTTATAAGCTTATCACTTTATGTTTGTACTGTTCAATAATGCACAATTTAAATTTGTATCGACTGTTTAACTAGTTAAAAGATAAGAAAAACTCAGGAGCTATTTTAATCACCGGCACACTATATCAGACCAGGGTTGCCAATCATTGATAATTATTTGGAAACAAATTATCACAACAAAACAAAACTAACTAAACCGACGACGGCGGCGGCTGCGTAGCGACGAACTTCAATTCGCACTCAAACGAGTACGAACGCGACACAAAAGAGAGAACAAAAAAAAGTGCAACAATACAGCCTGTTGACGAAGCTGTAACCGCGGCTGCTCAGCTGGGCTGGGTTCTTTTGGAAGAATTTGTTTATTAATTATAACAATGTTGATTAATTTCTAAAATCAATCAAATTGTTACAATTTGGAAATAAGTTATTGCAAGTACCTACAGTGGGGTACGTTGCAATAAAAATGGGCGCCAGGAATTTTTTTTTTAAACCGAAAAAGAAAATTCCAAAACTCTTTATGATAAGTGAAGCGATAGTAAACAAAGACACAACGAACGTTTGGTTTTAAATTTAATATTTATTCTTTGGGAAACCGTGGGATTGAAGATCCCTGGACTAAAACCCAAAATGTTTTCGATATATAAGTGAAAATTTACAAACAAAGGAAATTTAAATGAAACAAAGAAAACAACTCACAAAAGAAAATGGGTTCTTAATACCGGACGCGGCTCGAAAAATATGTAAACTCGAAAAGAACAAATAAACGACAGAAACAAATTACTTATCTTTTTTTTTTTTCTTCCTATTTTCCTCTTTCTCCCGATCCTCACACCTCGATCCTCGACCATTAGTTTTTCCTTCTAATTTCCTCGATTTCCCGATTTTCCAAATCCTTCTTCTCAATCTTTTCTTTTTCTTTTCAAAATTCCTCGAAACTTCCTTCTCTATCACTTATTGCTTGTAGGCTCTATCAAGAGTGCCTTCCAAGCTAATTCCCAAAACTAATTTTTCCTTCCTCGACCATTCCAGTCACACACACATTCATCCAACACAAGCATTCGTTTTCGTGATTGTCGGTCACAGCATCACGGCTTCCTGGAAGCTTAACGCTCATCAGGAAAGCCACCGTTGTTGACTCTCAGCGAAACTTTGCTTTCACACACACAATCACGGTTTCGACAAGTTGTTGGATGAGTTTCCAAAACTTGCCGAAACATAATGGCGAGTTCAGACCCCTTCCCAACTATTCTTATTTTTCGAGAAAGTTCAAAGAAAAACAAAAATCGAGAAGAAGTCTAAACTAGGCATTTTCCTATTACTATTAATTACGCGCGAGGTTCGAGGTGTGAATTTCGTACCAAATGTTAAATTAAGCTACTTTAAAACGCGGCGTTAAAAACCCATTTTGTACATAAGTGGTTAAATGTTCATTTTAGTTAATCTACGTTAAAATAAGAAAGTATGCTGTTGTTGTTGTTGATGTTTAAGTAAGGGTCCGCCTGACCTCATACTTCTTCGGCTCATCCGCCGGCATTTTCGACCTTGTCGAAAGAACTCGTTCTCGATCTCGATCACCTACTTTTGTTGCTTTTGCAAAATAAAGGCTAGGTACACCTGTGGTTGATGAGACCATGGTTGCCCTCAACTTTGCCGATATTTTGCAGCCACAACTAGAGAAAAGGAAATAGCCAAAGGCTGGTTTTTGTTGCGGTAAAATTTACCGTAACAAATCCCACCCTTACCTCCCAAGAAATGTGTTTACTTTTCAAGAAAAGCAAACCATTTCTTAAGGCTCAGCCAGGGGTAGACAACAACAACAAAGGACCATCATTACATTTAAAAGAAAAAGAAAAAAAATCATTAGTATGGCACATTAATTACACAAATTTCAATGAACAACCAACAGAATTACTACTACCAAAAAGGGACTTGACTCAAAAATCAACAAATGGTTTTAAATCTTTAACGTGCCACGTTCCTCGCTCCTTACCGCGATCATCTATTAAAAGGTATATCCAAGGTGACATCCTCTTGCTGACCTTGAAAGGTCCTACAAATTTGGTCGCCAAATTCGCCGCGAAATAATTTGCTGCATCGGACAGCGCGAAGTTCCTACGCCAAACGAGATCACCCGTGTGATATTGCGCGTCCCTCCTACGTAAATTATAAGTCTTAGCAGCCTTCTTTCCCGCTGCTTCCAACTTCCTAGCTATGTCCTCTCTTAGTTTCCGAAACTGCCTATCAATTTCGGTTCTATCCTGGTCCCTATCCCTGTCCCTAATTCCTACTTCATGGCCACTAGTTACCATGTTCCTACCGAAATTTGCGAAGTATGGCGACACACCTAAAACCTCATGTTGCGAGGTTCGGATTGCACAGGCCACTTTTGCCAGTTGCGAATCCCAACTCCGCTGGTTTTCCGAAACATACGCCCGGAGCGTAGTCTTAATAATTTGATTAATCCGTTCCGCCGGATTCGCTTGCGGATGATAATTCGCCGTAAACCGAAGTTGTGACCCGTACGCTTCGCTAAGCGTTTTCAGTTCCTTGCCACGGAACTGGGGACCGTTGTCACAGCCGATCCACTTAGGAATCCCAAAAAGAAGAAACACGTTTTCTTCCAACTCCCGACATACCGCTTTCGCCGTTGCGGACCGTAACGCGAACAACAAAGGGAATTTCGTAAAATAGTCGACGACCGTTAAAATATATACGAATCCTCGCGACGATTTAGGTAACGGACCCACCAAGTCCACGCAAATCACTTCCCACGGTTGGGAATTTCCTACTCTTTCGGTCATTAGACCAGCTGGTTTTTCGTTCACCGGCTTCACACTTTGGCAAATTTTACAAGCCCTAACATACCTCGTAATATCATTCCTCATTTTGGGCCAGTAATATTTTTCTGCTATCCTAGCAAAAGTTTTCTTAACGCCCATGTGTCCTGAAAGTGGAGCATCATGGCACTCGTTAAGAATTCCCGTCCTATCACTTTTCCCTAACACTAACTTCCACTCCTCACCATTATCATGAACGACTATATGTTCAGCAAGAATATAAAAAAAAGTTTGAGATAGACGGAAACAAAAAACATACATATTTAAAAACAGCTAAAGTATGTATGTCTCAAAACTACTTTCAATTTAGAAACAATTTTTACATAATTGAAGCTGGAACAAGTATGGGAAACCCTTTGTCCCCACTAATAGCGGAAGTTTTTATGTCGTCTTTCGAAACAAATTTGAACGCAAGAGGATTGCTCCCTAGAATTTGGTTTCGTTATGTAGATGATGTTTTTGCAGTGATAAAAAGAGGTGAAATTTATTTGGTATTAAATACCCTAAATTCGGAGTTCGATTCCATAAACTTCACCTATGAATCTGAAGAAAACCAAAAGCTAAATTTCTTAGACTTAACCCTGTCAAGAAAAAACGGACGAATTGAATTTGCCATATACAGAAAACCAACAACAACAAACAGGTACATCACTAACGACTCATACACCCCGATTCAACATAAACTCGCTGCCTTTCATTCGATGGTACATCGCCTATGTAAACTACCACTTTCAATTGCAAACTATGCCACCGAGTACAACCTATTAAAAGATATTGCTGCCATCAATGGATACAATCCATTTATTATCGATCAATTGATAAATAAACACAACAAAAAACTCAAAAAATCAGAATTAACAACTCTATATAAACAAAATAAACAACTTCACGACAACAACAACACAGAAAGAGCAGCGATGACGTATTTCCCACCCATCACAAACAAAATGCACACAAAATTAAAACAACAAAATATAGAATGCGTGTACTCCAGTAATGGCAAAATTAAAAACATGCTTGGCTCAACCAAAGACAAATCCACAGTTGTAAACAAATCGGGAATTTATCAAATTAAATGTGGAGACTGTAACGCTGTTTACATCGGCCAGACAAAACGAAGTATTGGTGTCCGATTTAACGAACACTCGAATCACATTAAGTACAACAGACCCGAAAAATCCTCCGTCGCTGCACACGCCCTCGCCAACAACCATTTCAATGTGAGATTGGAAGATGTAAAGCTGATAAAACATGTTACCAACAACCGCCGACTTGATGCATATGAAAGTCTTTACATAAACAACAACAACAATGTCATGAACAGTGATAATGGCAATATTATGTCACCTTTGTTTAATTTAATCTAAATGTTCTCTTTTACTCTAATTGCTTTCTTCAATTTTCTTTTTCTTCTTTACTTTTTGTACTTTCTTTTTCTTACTTTTCTTTGTCAGATTAGTGTATTGCTGATGATGAACCACAATTGGTTTGAAATGCATCCAAATAAAATGTAAAAAAAAAAAAATATCATAAAAGAAAAATCTTTTTTGTTTTGTTTTATTTTTTCTAATGTTTGCGGTCATTAAGGAGTTTTATATTCTTGCTGAACAAATTAACGCGACTGCAATAAAAGTTCAATTTTCTTTAAGAACATTGTTGGTTTTTTCCATTAATTTACAAGTGTTTCTTAAAGACTCTAATTAAAACGACTATATGGTTTAACCTAACATGTTTATAGAGCCGCCCATTCTCAACTCGTCAAGATGGGTATTCTAACGGGCTCTTTTCTACTTTTGATTTCATTTTAATCACCCAAGGGTCCGAATCCGCCTCAGAGACACCAGCTACTTCTGGAACTCCTCGCGACAACATATCAGGAACGACATGTTCTTTGCCCTTTCGATGAATGATTTTGAAATCAAATTGTTGGAGCCGAATGGCCCAACGAGCTAATCTACCCTGCGGGTCCTTAAGGTTGCTTAGCCAGACCAAAGAGTGATGATCAGTTATGACTGTAAATCAAACACCTTCGAGATACGGCCACAACTTTTCAATCGCCCAAAGGACCGCCAAACATTCCTTTTCGGTCGTAGAGTAGTTCCTTTCATTCCTATTCAATGGCCGACTTAAATAACAAATGGCTTTTTCGCCATCCTCAAACTCCTGAGATAATACGGCCCCGATACCATAGTCCGACGCATCTGTTTGTACAACAAACGGCCTTGAAAAATCCGAACATGTCAGAATCGGTGCCGTAACCAAACACTCTTTGGCTTTCCTAAAACTCTCCTCACATTCTTGTGTCCACTCAAATTTCTTGCCTTTCTTTAAGAGATCGGTAAGTGGCCTAACTAATATTGCAAAATTTGGTACAAACCTACGGTACCACGAAATTGTCCCTACAAAACTCCTAATTTCCTTCACGTTTTTCAGTGGAGGAATCCTCATCATGCTTTCCAATAAGCAGATTTAATGTCTAAAGAAGACAAGTACTTCGCGTTTCGAAGCTTATCTAAAATCGCCGAAATAAAGGGTAGTGGATAAGCATCCCTATCTGTAACCTCATTCAATTTCCTATAGTCAAGACAGAACCGATAACTGCCATCTTTCTTCTTAACCAAAAGAATCGGCGATGCCCAAGGACTCTTCGACTTCTCGATCACTCCAGCTTCCAACATCTCCTGGAGCTCCTGATCGATAAGCTTCTGAATCGCTGGCGAAACAGGGTAATATCGTTGCTTTATCGGTTCTGCAGACGTCCTAATCTTGTGCTCAACTAAGTTGGTGCACCCTAAACCTTCGGCCATTGTTTTAAAAAGTTCTCCTGACACTAATTGTAATTTCCTATTTTCAAAATCGTTCAAATCCGATTTTTCCCTAATCGCTACCATGTCTGTCATCGAAGCCAGTCTCTCTTGGCTCGAAAAATTACACACCCCTGATCTTAAATCCGGGACTATGCCCGATAGTGCCCAAAAATCGGCACCTAGAATCAATTGGTGTGGAAGGTTCGGAATGACCAGACATTCTATCAAAAAGGATTTGTTCTCAACCTCCACTGGTAGAGAAACAGATCCAGCTACACCTACACCTGCTCCATCTGCTAACGCTACTGACCCAACACTACTCTTTCCTAACCTAAGCCCTAACTCTTTCAAAATTTTCCACCCGTCACCACCCACAATGGTACGGGAGGCTCCTGAATCAAGCAACCCCAAAAACTTGATTCCATAAACCCTAACTCCTAAATATGGTCTAGTGTCCCTACCATTTGCCGCTAAAGTGAAACTCAGATGAACTCCTACCCGCTGATCGTCAGCAGACGACCTTCCTAACGCCGACGGACTCCTTGTCCTGCTGACACAAGGGCCCGATCCCCGTTTCCCGAACACCTACAGTCCCTACGATACACTCCTACAGCTCCGCAACCGAAGCAACGTTTCTGAACGTTACATTTCGAAGCAACATGCCCTTCCTTGTTACAGTTGTAACACCTAACCGACCTAAACGGATTTTCAAAAATTGGAGCAACAGCCGCTACTCGGTGTTGTCCCGACGAACTAGGTTGATAACCGCACTCCGCTTCCAACAAATTTTTGCCTCTAGAAGGCGGGGTAAAACTATCTACATTCACCTTAAGGGTGTCTAATTCCCTACCTAAGATAGCAAGTTCCTTAACCGTCTTTGGTTTGGCACTAGCTATCTGCACCTGATAAAATGGATCTACATTTTTCCTCAATATCGACAACATCCTTCTCTCTGACAAAGGTTCCGATAATCTTCTAAACAATGTCCTCATCGTGGTAAGATACGCGCCGAAAGTTTCCTCCTTTCCCTGCGAACGCCGATTAATCTCCTCCAACAAGAGATCATCGTAATTCGTAGGAAGGAACTCCGCTTTGAGTTCCTTGACGAGTTCCTGCCAAATGCCAATCCTCTAAATCTTCCCTAACCATCCTAAACCACATAAGCGCCCTACCAGCCAAAAGCTCCGAAGCGGATTTAAAAAGGTGGTTTTCAGGAACATCGTTAGCCAAACGAAGTTCCTCCACTCTTTCTAGGAATGAATTTACTGATGCTCCACTTGAGTCACCAGTAAACTTCACCCCCCACTTCCCAATACGTTCAATGTTGGCTGAACGACCACTCGTTCAGAAAACCCATCGAGCCTCTCCAGCCTACTTTCTAACGGAGCCCTAACAGAAATGTTCCCTACTGCAGGACTACTGACACCAACTCTTGGCTCAGCCAACGTCTCTGTCCCTAACGCAGACCGCGAACCAACACCTAGGGTCTTACCAACTTGTGTCTGAAGTTGGATTTGAATCTTAATCGGAATCTTTTCCTTGTTTAACTCCTCCTCGCTATCACTATTCTCACTGTCACCGGTGAGATCTCCTAGCAAACACAAAACCTTGTTCCGAAGTGAACTAACTTCATCTTCTTCATCTTCGGCCTCACAAGGTGTCCTAGCTAACCTGCCTATACACCACTCAATCTTTGTCACTATCTTAATGTACTTCGAAGACTTTGGATTCCTCGGAGGTACTTTAAGAAGGACCCTAATCTCCTCAATTTTAGCTTCTATTGCTTCGACATCCTCTTCATAAGTGAAGGGGTAAACTAACTTCCATCGAGTTCCTCTTAACGAGTAATCTCGATGACCTCAATGCCTTTCGCATTTCCTCAACGGTCCCTACTTTCAATCCCCTGACCTTCATCTCGTAGGCCAGTTCGTCCTGCGCTAACCTACCAATATTCATTTTAATTTACAAAAAAACTTTACAAAAAAAAATTATTTTTAAAAAAAATTATTTACAAAAAAAAATATATAAAAAAATCTACTTTGTAACCCCGAACTAAAATTCTAATTCGTAAATTAATTTATTGTTATTAAAAAAACATATATTTTAAAAATAAAACAAAAAAAAATTATTTCCTAACAAATTATTCTAAAAGTAACCAAAAAAATTGAGATGGTCACACCAACTCGAACTAACTATACTGAATTCTTTGAAAATTTAAAAATCAACTATCACTCAAAAAATATAAAACACACTCGCAATAAAACTATCACGCAAGAAAAAATAAGTCACTCGAATATTGGAAGTCGCTAGAGATAAAACTCTCTTTCACACAAAAAAGAGAGAACAACAAAAAAAAAAAGAAGACAAAATGTCGACCGAAATAAATTATTAGATATTTAAATATAAATGATCAAAAAAGAAGAATAAATCTAACTAATAACACGCAGTACAAATACAAAATTGAAAAAAACGAGTTCACAACACACAAATCACAATTTTTTTTCACTTGTAAACTCCTTCGATGAAATTTTTCACAAACAAAAAAAACTTTTCGCCAAATCCCTCGATCGATTTTTCTAGCAGCAACCAAAACACCTCAAATGAAACACCTCGAAAAAAAAAACACCTATAAAAAAAACAGGAATTAATTGTTCTAGGTATTAAAAATTAAACAATAAATAAAAACACGATACGAATACGAAACTACTACGAAATTCTTCCACTTGGCCCCAAATGAGTACGAACGCGACACAAAAGAGAGAACAAAAAAAAGTGCAACAATACAGCTTGTTGACGAAGCTGTAACCGCGGCTGCTCAGCTGGGCTGGGTTCTTTTGGAAGAATTTGTTTATTAATTATAACAATGTTGATTAATTTCTAAAATCAATCAAATTGTTACAATTTGGAAATAAGTTATTGCAAGTACCTACAGTGGGGTACGTTGCAATAAAAATGGGCGCCAGGAATTTTTTTTTAAAACCGAAAAAGAAAATTCCAAAACTCTTTATGATAAGTGAAACGATAGTAAACAAAGACACAACGAACGTTTGGTTTTAAATTTAATATGTATTCTTTGAGAAACCGTAGGATTGAAGATCCCTGGACTAAAACCCAAAATGTTTTCGATATATAAGTGCAAATTTACAAACAAAGGAAATTTAAATGAAACAAAGAAAACAACTCACAAAAGAAAATAAGTTCTTAATACCGGACGCGGCTCGAAAAATATGTAAACTCGAAAAGAACAAATAAACGACAGAAACAAATTACTTATCTTTTTTTTTTTTCTTCCTATTTTCCTCTTTCTCCCGATCCTCACACCTCGATCCTCGACCATTAGTTTTTCCTTCTAATTTCCTCGATTTCCCGATTTCCCGATTTTCCAAATCCTTCTTCTCAATCTTTTCTTTTTCTTTTCAAAATTCCTCGAAACTTCCTTCTCTATCACTTATCGCTTGTAGGGCTCTATCAAGAGTGCCTTCCAAGCTAATTCCCAAAACTAATTTTTCCTTCCTCGACCATTCCAGTCACACACACATTCATCCAACACAAGCATTCGTTTTCGTGATTGTCGGTCACAGCATCACGGCTTCCTGGAAGCTTAACGCTCATCAGGAAAGCCACCGTTGTTGACTCTCAGCGAAACTTTGCTTTCACACACACAATCACGGTTTCGACAAGTTGTTGGATGAGTTTCCAAAACTTGCCGAAACATAATGGCGAGTTCAGACCCCTTCCCAACTATTCTTATTTTTCGAGAAAGTTCAAAGAAAAACAAAAATCGAGAAGAAGTCGAAACTAGGCATTTTCCTATTACTATTAATTACGCGCGAGGTTCGAGGTGTGAATTTCGTACCAAATGTTAAATTAAGCTACTTTAAAACGCGGCGTAAAAAACCCATTTTGTACATAAGTGGTTAAATGTTCATTTTAGTTAATCTACGTTAAAATAAGAAAGTATGCTGTTGTTGTTGTTGATGTTTAAGTAAGGGTCCGCCTGACCTCATACTTCTTCGGCTCATCCGCCGGCATTTTCGAGCTTGTCGAAAGAACTCGTTCTCGATCTCGATCACCTACTTTTGTTGCTTTTGCAAAATAAAGGCTAGGTACACCTGTGGTTGTTCAGACCATGGTTGCCCTCAACTTTGCCGATATCTTGCAGCCACAACTAGAGAAAAGGAAATAGCCAAAGGCTGGTTTTTGTTGCGGTAAAATTTACCGTAACAGTGTATAGTTATAAAAAAAGACTTAAAGAAAGATTGAAAGAAAATAATAATTATATTATTTCTCTGCTATATAAAAAAATTTCAAAAATGGTTTTTCTAGAAATTTTTCCGAATTGATTACTATTTTTTATTTCAAATATCAATGCTCTAATGAAATTCAACTCAAACACTAACCTTTCTGGATCATACTTATGAAAATATCTGAGGTGTTTGTTCATTGATGAAGGGGAGTGGTTGTAAGAAATTGCAGTGACACAAACATTACAGATAACTTCTGTTTTATTCTCACTTAATTTGCAGAACCGCCAAACCCAGCCTTTTCTTTTTCCACTCATTTTAGCACTTGTCACTTGATAAGTTCACTTCAGATGATAGTCAGAAACTAAACTACCAAAGTACCAATAGGCATTGCCTATTAGGCAAAGCATTGCCCTTAATCTTGTAATCAAGTCTAGAAACTAAGAGTTAACTGCAATCATTTTAATAAACTTTATTGATCTCAAACTAAAGGTACGAGTACTACTTAAAACTGTAACAGTACTCCCTATTATATCATAATAATGATCATGATTACTCATTACTCATTAGTAGGTGCTCATCGTGATCGCATAGCCTATGTTCTGTGTTGTTGTTGTTATGTTACTCGTACGTTATGATTTATGAATGCATTACGAAACAATATATTTTATAATGTGTTTTAAATTCGCGTCTAATCTATTTTGTCTCAAAATATTGATTTATTTGTAGTGATCGCACTACATACCAACCTCCCAACATATACATTTTCCCTAATGCCGCGTGTTTTTCCAAACACTTCAATCACCGATATATACACTATATATTGACTCACAAACAAATCGTCACAAGGTCATCATAATACTCACTCGTCATAGCTACGTCAAAACCCATAAACTGCTATGAGTAATGAATATCCAATGTCCAACGGATTGTAAACAAATCCAATGCACTAATTTCAGGCATTGAGGAATACCCATACTAAATAATGCTGAGAATGCATCGTAGCAAGGGTCGACACTATGAGTGAAGTGGGTATGCGTGAAATATGATGCGGCGGCACTTTTGTGACCAACAGTTCGGAATATTATGAATTTATATAATATTTAAAATTCCAACTAGGTCTCAATTAATTATTGAATATTTTCAAGTGGGTCAATATTACCAAATAGAACCGATTGTGTAATCATCGGTTGGTGGATGATAGTTGGAAAAATGCATGTGTATTGAGGAAAATTGGTTAAAGAAAAAGTATAAAAAGACAGGAATAGTTTAAGAAAGTGACAGAAAGATTTACGATAACATTCAACAAGGTCGCAGCCTAGCTCAAGACAGCGGGCCTTTGTTCTTAAAGAACAATTTAAATAAAATAAAACTTAAATCCATCATTTAACAAGGTCGCAGCCTAGCTAAAGACAGCGGGCCTTTGTTTGTGAAGAAAAATAAAATTAAATAAAATTAAACAAAATAAAATAACGAAATCTTTTATTGATCTTTCTGTCCGTATTCTCAACTCTTCTCGCAACGTAAAGCGAAAGCACCGTTGAGAACGTACAACATATTGCTGGGCAGGGATTAATTATTATTGAGAAATCATTTGGATTCTGGATATTTCTTTTTATAGAAAAGAATGTAAAGATGTAGATCTAAGAGAAATGTGAAGGAAATTAGTCAAAACTTATTCACATCAGTATACTTTCAATAAAATTTAAGTACAACATGATGCTTATGGATATAAAAATCACATTTCATTGCTTCTCTGCTTCCTCTTCTTGTGAAATATTATTTCATAAGCAATTGTAGCATTTTTGAGTACTGGGTACCCGTAACACGATATTGTCGGGTACCCGCCAGTTGACATATCCCGGGTACCCGCAAATTTGGGTAATACCCGCATTACCCGGGTACCCGGATTTTTGATGAAATGGGTATTACCCGGGTAAAATCAAGAGCCCTAATAAAAATGCATTGATATAAAGAAATTACAAAAACAAATTCATCGACCTTCATATGGAAGCTTAGTATATGAAAACATATACAAGGATAGACTCAAATAGAATGAAGGAAATTGTGTTGACTTTTTGGCTGCAAAATTAACTGTATCCCTTATTCTGCTGGCTGCTTATGGGAATGGAAATAATATTTTTCTCTCGCTCCCCCGAAATTTCTCCACTTTCGATACTACCGCCAACGACGGCGGCGTCCGGTCGCCCTAAAAATTTCTGCTCATGAGAGTATTATAGTTTTCATATACAAAGTCATTATTGATTGTGAACTGCGATAAAGTAAAGACTGTGTTTGAAAAGTAATAATTGAAAGTGTTGAATAAATAAGTTTGGAGCGATTTAAATAAAGTGAATTTGTGTTTTATTTACTAAGTGTGAATAAATTTTAACTATCGGACCAAGCCGAATATAACATATTTTAAACCTATTGTAATCTTTCCGTGATTCTTCAGGTGCGTGTCCATTTGAGAGTACTTCTGCTAGTTAAATCTCGAGAGCAACTCTCGGGAGACTGTCCATTTGCGAGCCAAATTTTAGAAGTTTTGCTATCGCGAGCTCTCTGCTAGAATATTGAGAGTTTTCTTGCTGAGAGTACTCTCATAATCGTGTCCACTTGATAGATTTCTTCTGCTAGCATATTATCAGTTGGCCATGTATTTTATCCACACTGATAACTTCCCATCCCGTCTGTCGATTTGCCTTGCTTAAAAGGTCTGTAGGTTTTCGTGTTTTGTTAAAAAAAATTGTTAGTTGAATTATTCTAAAAGATTTAAAAATTACCAACAACATTTTGCATTTGATGAAATAATTTGATTTCAAAATCTGTTTTTGTAAACGAGATTTTTAGTCGAAAAAATTGTTTTACCAATTTTAGTAGCATTTGTTAAAAGATTTTATTTTTTAAATAAATAAATACAAATTGGATGAATGAATCTAATTTAAAGTCAATATCTTCTATTGTTCACGAGATATCGAGAACCGAACATCAATTTTTACCAAATTTGCGTACTATTTTTTGTAGATTTTTTTTTTTTTTTGAAAATATGGATTTTTATTAAAAAAAACTACAGAATATCGAAAACAATATTTTCTGTGAAATAAAAAAAGTTTGAAGACAATATTTTTAATTTTTGAAAAGCTATTTGAGTCGAAAGTAAATTTTTACCAAGTTTTAGTATTATTATTATTATTTAGTATTATTTTTTGTAAAAAAAAACTGTAAACTAGATTTTTCTCAAAATTTAACTGAATGTTGAAAACAATATTTGTTATAAGTTAAAATTATTTGGAAGCCATAATCTCAAATTTTTAAAAAGATATTTGTATCGGAAATGAATTTTTACCAACTTTTGTTAAATTTTCTTTTAAGTTTCTATTTTTTGTTAAGAAACTGTCAATTCGATTTTTCTCAAAATTTTACCGAATGTTGAAAACAATATTTCTTATAAAATAAAATAAGTTGTAAGCCATAATCTCAAATTTTTGAAAAGTTATTTGAGTCAAAATCCATTTTGGAACAACTTGGAGTAATGTTTTTTTTAGGTTTTTATTTTTTATAAAAAAAAAACTGTCAATTCGATTTTTCTCAAAATTTGTTAAAAACGTTACACAAAATTGTTTTGGAGATAAAATCATTTTTTATTCGTACAATTTTCGAGGTGACAAATTTTTTTCAGTTTTTTTTTTTTGATTTGTAAAAAACCGTTAATTGGATTTTTTTCATAAAATATACTTGTTTGGTATCACGTTACAATATATAATATAAAATTTAATTAAATTCTCTAGCGTTTTTGGTTCGTGAGATATTTGGGGTTAACCAACATTTTTACCTTTTATTTAAACTGCTATGGTAAAAAACCACCCACTCAATTTTCTTGACACCCCTTTCTGCATCTTTCTGCATTATTATCTGTATAACAAAATTTATTTGAAGTCGATATCCTTACTAGTTCTTGAGCTATGGACGACGAAAAAAACGTCGCGAACGTACGGACGTACAGACGTAAGGACGTACGAACGTACGTACACACGCACGCACAGGCATCTTTCTAAAAATCTTTTATTTCGATTCTAGGGATCTTGAAACGTTGAGAAATGTCAAAATTTTCAATTTGACAAATCGGACCCATTACAATAACTTCCTATGGGAAGGTAAAAATGTATTTTCAAATCAAATTTATATGAAAAAAAGACATAGTCTCCACTGCTTTGCCATGTTTACTCTCGACAGCTACTCGCAAAATACGAACTGTGTTGGTATTCCGCGAGCTTATCTCGGATAGTGGTAACCACATGTGTCCACTTGCGAGTGACTTTCAAAAAGATCGAATGTCGAGAGTAATTAGTCAACTCTCCGCGAGCTACTCTCCAGACTATGTCCACTTGCGAGATCGCTCTCGAGAGCAGCTTGAGAGCGACTCGCAGCACGTTTACTCTCAAATGGGCACCCACCTTTAAGGGGGCGGCACCTAGTGGCCTAGTGGATTGAAAGTATCAAGAAATTGTTAATATGTAACTTCACTACATTTAAAAGTGTGTACTATGTAGAATAAACTTTCCAATTCAATAAAAAGTTATAAATGTCTGAACAAGACATTTTATTATGTAAAGAAAACTTGAAAAAAATATTAGCAAAATGTAAAACATTGTTTTTTTTTTTGTATTTTAAATGTAATATAAAGAGTTGTGATCCAGGTAAAATTATACGTTGCAAACATTATCTTTTTTGAATGTTCTAATAATTCTTTTTTTGAATTTAAAAACGATGACTATTTTATAAAAGTATTTTGAAAATTATAAAAAAGTGAACAAGTTTTAACAATTTCACTATAATTTAAGTTTTTCAAACTAAAAAAAAAAACATAAAAGTGTGACATCACCTTAATTAAGAAAATCTAAAATTCTCACCACACAACTTAATAAAAAAAACAACAACATCTGTCAAAACAAGTTAATACACCGCATCGAATTGTTGTTGGACTTCCATTTTTAATGGAACTAATGTCAAAATTACAAATACAACAATGTAAACAAATGGGTGTTGGAGGGTGAAACGTACGAAAGATTCCGGTCTTTATATGGAGTGTCTTTGACTTGAATCGTCTTCTTCGTTTGTTTCTGTAGGATGATTTTCTTTCTCCACTACGCGATAATAATCCGCTCGCAGTTCCGAAGGCAACCAGCGAAGTAAATTTGTTTTCAGCATGACGCACAGTGGTTCGGTTTGTATGGGAGCACGGAAATAAATCAATAAAACCTGTAATATAAATCGGAGAGAAATGAAATTTGGCACACATGTGTGGGTTAGGAAAACACACATTTCCTCAAAATTTGGATTAAAAATAACAATTAGAAGATGAGTTATTGAGATTTTTCTAAATTTTGGGGTTTATTGTTCATATAAAAAAAATAACGGCAAGAGTAAGATAACTTTGGCGACAAGATATTATAACGGATTTGTTAAGAACAGTTAAAAACAAGCATTTTTTACTATGAGAGGGGGGTCTATCTCCCCCCGTTTAGGCGGGAGGGGCAATTTAAAGAAATTATTATTTAAAATGGAAAAAAATAATTAAAACATAACGGTAATACTTACAGTTAAGTTTTATACATTTTTTTAAAGCCAACATTCTGTTCTATTAGCCAGTTTTTGAAAATTTTAATTTTAAACTCAAAATTTGAGTAAAAAAAGTAAAAAAAGGTTTAAAGTGTAATTTTTCAATACTTCAAGATTATCTACCATTGTTCTTATTTCAGAATTTATTGCTCTTATTTGTTTTTGATCAAAAACTGAAAACTAGATGATTTTATGTCTTAGTTTTTGAGAAAATTGAAAATAACCACAACTACTATTTTAATTTAATTTTTTTTTTTTTTTGCTTGAGTGGTCTTATTTTGATAGTAATAATGGTAGGAGCGAGTTTGGGTGTATGCAACAGTAAGGTGTGTGCGAGTTTGGTTGTATGCAACAATGGGATGTGTATGCAACCCCCCTGCTTGGGAACACTATAGGATTTGGGGTGGGTGCAAGGTGGGGAGGGTGCAAGGTGCGGTGGATGCAAGATGGGGTGCATGCAAAGTTTCTTTTGCATTTAAATAAGCTGGATTTAAGAAAAATGTATTAACCCTAGATATATCTTAACCCATATTCGATTATTACTATCAAAATAAGACTACGTTAATACTCAAGCAAGGATAAAGTAATTTATTTTTTGAGTGTTTTAATTGGGCTTTTTGATCTTAGACGATTATATGCAATTAATAAATAAATTAATCCATTTTTAAAATTTTGTCCCGACGTTTCGTTGGTTATTTTCCAACTTCTTCATAGGGTGTTTTATTTTTATTGGATCTACAATAATTACAAATTACTTGGATTTTCTTTAATTTCTATTCAGTATTTTAGTGTTACTTACTATTGTCAGTTTACATTTGATTTATTAAGTTTAAAAAATATAGTCAATAAATTATTACACTTAACAAAAAATATAACAATTTTTAATAAATTAAGAAACAGGACAAAACAGAAAACTATTAACTGATTGTTATCACAGACTTTGTTCCTTTGATGACAGCACTGTAGCTAGCACTTAAATTGTCTTTATCTTCTTGAAAATTCATGGTTCTCTTCATCTTTTGTTGTATTCTTAGACTCTCCAGTGTAAATCTCTTATTTGTGTTTCTTTCCTTGTCAAGTATTTGTATGTCATCGAAATCAGCGGTGTGTCCATGTTCAGTCATATGTTGTGAGAGTCCAGTTGATGTTCTCTTTTTTCTGACGTCAGCTTTATGTTCAGCTATTCTTGTAGCTAGTGTGCGTTTGGTTGTGCCAATGTATACAAGATCGCACACTTCATTTGTCTTGCCGTTGCATTTTATTTCGTATACCACGTCATGTTGTTGTTCCTTTTGCAATGGTGTCTTTGTTCTTGTAAATATTTTGCTGAGAGTGTGATTGGATTTGTGAGCAAATGAAAATCTCTCTTTGTTGTTTTGTATTATTTCGTGTAGGTATTTGTTATTTGTTAGCTTGGGAATGTAACGTATGCTATGGAATATGATATTGTCCGTGTTGCCACAAATGAAGTGTGCGATCTTGTATACATTGGCACAACCAAACGCACACTAGCTACAAGAATAGCTGAACATAAAGCTGACGTCAGAAAAAAGAGAACATCAACTGGACTCTCACAACATATGACTGAACATGGACACACCGCTGATTTCGATGACATACAAATACTTGACAAGGAAAGAAACACAAATAAGAGATTTACACTGGAGAGTCTAAGAATACAACAAAAGATGAAGAGAACCATGAATTTTCAAGAAGATAAAGACAATTTAAGTGCTAGCTACAGTGCTGTCATCAAAGGAACAAAGTCTGTGATAACAATCAGTTAATAGTTTTCTGTTTTGTCCTGTTTCTTAATTTATTAAAAATTGTTATATTTTTTGTTAAGTGTAATAATTTATTGACTATATTTTTTAAACTTAATAAATCAAATGTAAACTGACAATAGTAAGTAACACTAAAATACTGAATAGAAATTAAAGAAAATCCAAGTAATTTGTAATTATTGTAGATCCAATAAAAATAAAACACCCTATGAAGAAGTTGGAAAATAACCAACGAAACGTCGGGACAAAATTTTAAAAATGGATTAATTTATTTATTAATTGCATATAATCGTCTAAGATCAAAAAGCCCAATTAAAACACTCAAAAATTAATTTAAAATACAATTGATCATTTATTCACAATAAAGTAATTTAATTAAAATAGACATAAAAAAGACATAAAATCTTTTTCAGTTTTTGATCAAAAATAAATAAGCGCAAAGAATTCTAAAAAAACAATAGTAGATAATCGTAAAGTTTTGAAAAATTACACTTTAAACATTTTTTAAATTTTTTTTGCACAAATTTTGAGTTTAAAACAAATTTTTTCAAAAACTATGCATAGTTTTGACTTGATTTAAAAACAAGCTAATAGACGAAAGTGTTGGCTTTAAAAAAATTTATAAAACTTAGTTGTAAGTATTACCTACCAATATTTTTTAATTATTTTTTTCCATTAAACGTACATATTTTTTTAAATTGCCCCTACCGCCTAAACGGGGGGAGATAGAACCCCCCACCCATAGTAAAAAAATGCTTGTTTTTAACTGTTCTATACAAATCCGTCATTAAATTCTGTCGCCTGAGTTATCGTACTCTCCCCAAAATAACAATTTATGTTTTGTAACCTTTTTTATTTTACCTGTCCCTAATTTTTGCGTAATATCATACAAAGTTTAAAGATTATACCTGATTTATTTTCATATTATATTTAGGTACTTACACATAGTTTAATACATCATAATTTTTTATTTTTATTGTAATTTTTTAAATAAAAGTTAGGAAACAATTAGAAAATAAGTCAGGCAAAAGAAAAGTTTTCCGCTAAAAATTGAATATCTACAGATTAGTCAATGGATTGATTTTATTTTATTTTTTAAAGAAAGGTACATATGTTTTATAAAAATTAAGCTCTTATCTAGTTATCTGTGACAAGTATTTTCGAAGAAATTGTAATTTTCGGGATCTATCTTCGTCAAAACCGTGTTTTTTAAGACCTGATTCAGGTGAACAAAATTGAACATAAGTCACAGGGTTGGATCCAGACGGATTTCATTCTTTTTGGACTAGTTAGGTGAATATTGTAGCTTTCAAGTGAAAGTAGTCAGAGCGTGTAGGCAAGTGTAGCTAAAATTGTAGCTCTAAGGAAAAAACATAAAAATTTGTATGTTAGAGCTCTCTGCTCTGACTTATCTAAAATATACATATATATATATATATATATATATATATATATATATATATATATATGTATATATATATATGCATATGTTGCTTAAAGTACATGTTTTTGAAATAAAAATAAAAATTCTGGCTTAAAGTTTTATAAACGCTATTTTTCGTGCCAAGAAGTGAGTGCAAGAAAATATAGGAATTTCAAAATTGAAAAAAGGGTAACTTTGGAGCCCTGTGTCTTTAATACTTATGATTATGAACAAAAATTGCTCAAATCTTCAAAAATCATAGACCAACTATATAACTATAATAAAATAAAAAAAATAACTTCATACTAACACTTTTATTTTTTAGATTTTTTTCCGCATTTAAACCACTGTGTGACGTAGTAATGAGTGATAGGTATTTGCAAGGCTGTTAGTGTGCGACAACATGATGTTATAAAGTTGTATAGATTGCGTAGGCCAGCTGAATCTGCTCTTTGGAGGACGGAGCGAAGGTAAAGCAATTGTTGCATATTTTTATTCACCAAACGTTCTACGCCATCGAATTGTTCTTGTAATAGTGAGGTAGGGGCTTCATAATACATACCTGAAGCTGTAAATCGACCGACAACCTTTTTTGCGCTGCCTGTTATTACTTACTTAATTACTTAAGGTGGCGCTACAGTCCTGTGTGAACTAGGGCCTCACCAAACAAACTTCTCCATCTAGCTCGGTCCCTAGCTAGATATCTCCAGTTTCGCGCTCCAAGTTGGGTGAGGTCGCTTTCCACTTGTGCGCGCCACCTGATTCGAGGTTAGCAAGAGTTATTCTTCGTTTGATCTCAGCGCTGGTGTTGTTTTCTGTGTTTATAGCGGAGCCTAGGTAGACGAAGTTCTTGACTACTTCAAAGTTACGTCTGTCGATGGTGACGTTTTGACCGAGACGTCGGTGTTGTAAGTCCTTTCTTGACGACAGCATGTACTTTGTTTTGCCCTCATTGCCCCATTTTGCCGCCTCTGCCTCAATACTAACAAAAGGCCCATTGATATCAAGCTGAGTTCTTCCGATTATGTTAATGTCATCAGCATATGCTAGCAATTGGACAGACTTTTGAAAGATAGTGCCTCTAGTGTTGCATGGGAGTTCTGCACTATTCTTTCAAGTACGATGTTAAAAAAATCGCAAGACAGCACATCACTTTGTCTAAAACCTATTTTGACATCGAAAGGTTCTGTTAAGTTGTTTCCAACCTTTATTTAGCAGCACGAATTCTCCATGGTCATCCTGCACAAACGGACGAGTTTGGTAGGGATGCTGCTTTAAAGAGCTCGGCACGCAAGCCATCTGCTCCAGCGGCTTTGTTAGACTTCAGCTTAGATATGGCAATCCTTACTTCGTCTAGGTCGGGGGGATAGGATTGTTGGCTTTCGTCGTCTATGTTGAATGAAGCATCCTGTCTGACAGCGGAATTTTGTTCGTCGTCGCCGTTATACAGTCTGCAGAAGTGGTCTTTCCATATCCCCAGCATTGACTGCGGTTCCAGTATGATGTTTCCACTTTTGTCTTTGCAGCCTTCAGTTCTAGGTTTATGTACTTGTGAATTTCGTTTCACCTGTTCATAAGACTTTCGAAGTTCATTCCTGCTTTTGAATCTCTCAACATCTTCGACCGCACGCTTCTCATGCTCTCTCTTTTTCCTTCTGAGAAGTCGGTGTTCCTCTCGCCTCTTCCTCATAAAACCAGGGGTTCCTTGTTGGTGGCTTCTTCTCTGATTGCATCTTGGCAATATTGCCACTGGTTCTCGATACATTGTGTTGGAGGCAGAGGTTACTTGTAACTTGGTAGGAGAAGGATTTGGCGATCTCTTGCGATTGTAGAACTCCAAGTTCCTTTGGGGATGTTGAGGTGTGGAAAACGCGTACTGGCCACCATGACGTTTCGCCTCGCAGCAAAATCGATGAGCCTGAATCCGTTGTCGGAAGTGTTGCCGTGCAGGCTGTTTTTCCCAATTATTCCACCAAAAATGTCTTCCCTTCCTAGCTTGGCATTAAAATCGCCCAGGATAATTTTAATATCGTAGCTAGGACACTGCTCATATGTTTTAGCTGAGAGCTCGAAGAACATTTCCCCTGTGTTGTCATCCTTCTCTTCTATGGGGGTGTGTGCGCATATTAGGCTTATGTTGCCGAATTTAGCCTTGATGCGGATGGTCATGAGGCGCTCGTTGATGCACCTATAGTTCAAGATTTGTTGCCTAAGTCTGGCTCCAATGACAAAGCCGCATCCAATTAAGGGCTGTTGGTTTTCTCGGTAGCAGTCACCATAGTAAATATCGCAGTTTCGTATCTGGTCGGCCCATCCCATCGTATTTCCTGGACAGTGGTGATGTCTGCTTTATAGCAGTCTAGGGCCTCCGCTAATTCTTCAGCTGCACGTGCTCTATTAAGGGACCTAACATTCCACGTGCATATCCGAAGTTCGTTGTCCTTAATTCGTTTGCGTGGGTTGTCAATAAAAATCCGTCCGTATCCGAGGCTTGTTGGTGATTCGCAACTGGGTTTTCTTTATGTGGTCAGGAAGTCATTCTGACGCACGATCTTTAACCTGAATGACCAGGTCCTTGATTTAACTCCAAGGGCGAGAGCCGGCATAACCACTCCTTACAGGTCTGTGCTCTAAATATGTCGTAGTAGCCCTATAATGTGTTCACTAAGTAGTTCAACCTAACTGGAACTATAGGCGCATCCGTTGATTTCATCTTGGGAATTCCTCCGCTGCCGTCTGGATGAAAGGAGAGGTGCCTTAGTAGAAACACCTCTCCCCCCATCCCTCGTTTGCTACCCGCAATCACTTTCCACTGGGGTTGGAACCCAATCTGCAGTTGAAGTACTAGGCACCCGATGTTCACCACGGGGAGGTGAGAGTGGGAGGTGACAGACAGAGGTGGGTTTTGAGAAAAAAACCTGTGGGCGATTGTGTCCCCTTGAATGCACATGTGTACCATTTGAACATCTGCCTGTTAATACACATTCCAAATTGTTATTTCGAAGCTTCTTTCGAAATTTTGTTAAAGATGATCAGAATCACAGTGTAGCACTATGACTGATGTATACTCACAGTGTAGCACTATGGGTATAAGTAATTTGTAAAAAATGTCAAAGATCTAGGTGAAACACCAAGATCTTTTGATTTAATCGATTGAAGTAAAGTCGAGAGTTCAGTTAAGTGACTGACCATGAATTTTATTCAACAATTAATATTTATAGGTAAAAAAAGCTTAGTCTACATATTTACAATCAATAACAAATAATCGAAAATAACAAACAAAGAAAAATAATGAAAATAAAAAGAAGCGTGTCAGGAATTATGTTACAAAGGTATTTAGAATTTAATTTGGGTTAACAACCCTTTTGCTGACTGTGCAGAAGGCGTCGCAGTCAGTTGTATGAATGTATGCTATTACTAATTAAAATTAATATGAGAATGAAGTTACTTTAATTTGAATTTAAACACAAATAACTGAATTTGTCTGATGATTTTAAACTCCCGTTTTCGTGCATAGCCATTCGGAATTGCTCCCAAAAAGATAACCATTCTTGATAATTGCCATCGAATTTTTTAAGCTGCAATTTAATGGAATAATTAAAATTATTGTTATGAGTTGATGATATGCTGAGAGGCGATTGTGCCGTAATATTTAGAGGTGGATTCAGTTTGTTTCTCACTTTCTGGATACGATAACTTAGACGAGAAAGAACACCTACGGCCAAGTCTTTGTATTCGCTCATTCTTTCTAATTCCCTTTCTAGTTCATCTGTCTTGAGAAGACCTTTAGTTTGCACCTCTTTATTAACCGTATTTAGACTTTCATGAGCTGACAAGGTCTTCCTCAATGACATCCATATCATTCGTTGAATTGAGCTGAGAACTTTCGTTTTCGAGAAAATCAATAGCAATTTTAACAATTAACCACTAAAAAAAAGGAGACTGATGAGTGCAAAAGTGGCAAAGCACGAAATAGCTATATCTCCAGCCAAAACAATGAGTGGTAGCACCTTTAAGTTGTTGTTGTTGGTCAAACATTCAATGAAAATTGACGGAATAAAGAATGGTCAAGTCTAACAAGCTGACATTCTAGTACGAATAGTACAATAAAAATAACAATAATAAAAACTTAATAATCTGGTTCGTTACCGATTCTTCCAAACCTCTCCCCCTTTGATACGTACTACGAGTCTATCGAAATAAGGTATGGAGAAAATGTTGATGCTTCAAATGCATTTGATAAACAACTATCACATCTCGACCTGTGACGTCAGTGAGTTTTGAATATTGGACAGATACAAATGAAATGTAGACAATCTTCTTTTGATTTTAAGTTGCACAGCGAACAGAATTGGTTAAAACTACCATTGTTAGGACTTCAGTCTACAGCTGATCAGCTGTAGACTTTTATTTCTTAAGTCCTCAGCTGAGATCTTTGGGCAAACCAAGAGAAACCCAAAAGACGAAAAACCATGAACAGTACACAACAAAAGAACGAAAAACCAGCGGGGATATACGCTGAAACGTCGACAGAAGTCACGGCTGCCGGCGCGGGCTTTGCCTCTCTAACAGTAAGAGGGGAGAAGTCGCCAGTGACAGACAAGAACGTACATAAGGACAAAACTACAGAGACGACAGTAACGAACATTACACAGGAGGAAGAAGACCTTCTTCTCACTCCTTTTTCCAACCTCGGTGTAGAGGATGGAGCTAGCATCGGAACACTAGACGACGACACATGTTCAAATGCTAGTTCTACCCTCTCACGATTGTCTACCACTTCAGTTCGGAGTAGAATCTCCAACTGTAAGAAGACAATCAAACGACTTGGGAAAAGGAAATGGGAGGAATTGACGACAAACGAACAGATAAGACTTTTCAACGCTCGTGCTTTCCTAAAGACCGAACCTCTTATGATGGGGGGGCCACATGCCCAAACATCGGGGGAGGCGAATTCCAAAGGAAACACTGACATGGGTGCGCTGATGGGACCGCCCAATCCGCCGATTGATATAATTCAATCCAGGAAAGGAACGACCCCTTCAGTTGCACCCCCGACTAGGGAACAGACGCCGTTGCAACCTTCGAGGCCGTCTACACCCACCAGACCCAGTAAGGGGCCATGTGCAACAACGGGCTTGGAGGATGGTAAAACGGTCTCGAAGGAGAAGAATCTGGAGGTTGCTTGTGAAAGCAGTACAAGGGGCCATGTCCCCGAATGCAGCTCTAGCATAACCCCTTCACCTTCGTCAAGCAGCGGTGTCATGGACGTAACTTCACTAAGTACTAGGACGACAAAAACGGTGATCGAGAAAAAGACTACCAAAACTCTCACCGTAGACAGAATACTACATAGGAGAATACGCAACACTGAACGGACAATTCGACGCCTATCCAACAAAGATCCGGACTCCTTAACGGCAAGGGATAAGATAGTGCTCGAAAACGCTACACGTAACCTTAAGACACTGACAGCAACGAACAAAGACAAAAATATAGGGACTAAGAACCTGATGAAGGAGAAGGAGATGGTGGGACATGTGCCTCCCCTGAACCCTGATTCAGTGGCAAAAACGTCCAAAAGAACAAGGCAGGATGATACACTTTCGCCCACGAAAAGATCACCCCTGCAGAAAAGAAAAAAGACCTTGGCTACAGAAGAGACGTTAGAGGCGCGCAAATTCGCCATTGCGGATTTCGGCAATCCCTCGAGAAAACTCTCAGAAGACCAATGGCAATTATTGGAAATGAGAATCCTGGATGAGGTTAACGATGCTATCGTTAATAGCAGGCCACCACCACTCTTTGGGAACCTCAAAACCATCCATGGGTTCAAAGTTCTGACGTGCGAGGACGACAATACCCTCGTTTTCCTGCAGGACTTCGTCAAGAGAACGATAGCTCCCTGGCCCAACGCTGATCTCCGCTTGGTCGGTCCGAACGAAATCAGCGACTTCGTCAAACCTAAGGCCAGAATGACGATCAAAGGTCCCGCGATACCCCGAGATCGCGTAGAACGATATCTCCAATCTCTAAATACGGAACAGCTAAGTCAGAGCTGGAAAGTAATAGAGATGGGAGAAAGAACGGAAGAAGGTACAGAAGTGGTGGTGCAACTTAGCCACAAATCTATACCCCTTTTGCGGAAAATAGGATTCAAGGTACGCATCGGCATAAACCGGTGCAAACTGCGGCTAATAACAAACAAACCAAAACAAGTAAGTAACAAAATATGAGCATGAAATTGATTCAAATTAATCTTCATCATAGTAAAGCCGCCAGCTCCAATCTTGTCTACATTTTGGGAAGTAGACAAATTGACATTGCCCTAATTCAAGAACCCTGGATTTCAGGTGGCAGAATTAGAGGACTACACACATCAGACTTTACACTATACAAAGCCACACAAGTAGCGAATAGTAATATAAGATCTTGTATTTTAGCCAGGAAGAAGTTTAATCTCTTTCTTTTAGCAAATTACAGTGATGCAGACCAATGTGCTGTGAAAATAGAGAGGAAGGGACTCCCACCACTGATCCTGGCATCGTGCTACATGCCACATGACGGACAAGAAGGGCCTCCCGCTAATATCACAAGCCAGCTTGTAGAGAAAGCTGCCTCTGAGGGATGGGACGTGGTACTAGGCTGTGATACAAACTCACATCATACTCAATGGGGTAGTACCGACATCAACAACAGAGGTGAGTCTCTTTTTGAATTTATACTAGACCATAATCTTTTAGTAGCAAACAGAGGTAACGAACCCACTTTTGTAACTAAAAATAGAAAAGAAGTGCTTGACGCTACCCTAACCAATAACTCAAGCACACTAGTAATAGATCAATGGAATGTTCTTAAAGAGGAATCATTCTCAGACCATAAACTGATAGGGTTCTTGATACACAATGAAGTAGCAACTCCAAAACCCTTTAGGAACTTCAGGAAAACCAACTGGAATATATTCTGCAGGGAAGTAGGACAGGGGATTCAAAACCCGGACACACTTCTAATTCAAGAACCCTCTGACATAGATATTGCGTCAGAAAAACTCAGAGTTGTTCTGAATAGCGCTTTAGAAAAAAGCTGTCCCATTAATCATATGGGAAAAGGTAGGAAAAAACCACCCTGGTGGACCACTGAAATAGGCAACTTAAGAAAAGAAACTAGAAGACTTTTCAACGTCGCCAAAAGAACTAGGAAAGAAGCTGATTGGGAACATTATAAGGCCAGTCAACGTATTTTTAAGGTCGAAACTCAACGGGCAAAACGTAGCTCATGGATGGCCTTCTGCGACGAAATAGAAAGTACAAATGTATCAGCAAGACTCAGGAAAATTCTGACCAAGGATTCAGTCGCTCTAGGATCCCTCAAAAAACCTACAGGCAGCTGGACTGAATCCGGTGGCGAAACGCTTGAGCTCCTTGTGAATACTCACTTTCCTGGCTGCGTAGCTGATATCCGCAGTCCAGAAACAGAGTCTCATACAGAAACCCTAGTACCATCGGATATTATAACGGAAGAAAAGATAAAATGGGCCATTCACTCCTTTTCCCCGTACAAATCCCCTGGTCTAGACGGAATCTTCCCTATGATGCTTCAGAAATGCATAAACCTTATCATCCCACACCTAGTTAGCATTTTCAATAATAGCCTTAAATGGGGGTATGTTCCCTTATCGTGGCGTGAGGTAAAGGTAGTTTTCATCCCTAAGGCTGGTAAACCTAGCCATACGGAGGCCAAAGACTATAGACCCATTAGTCTAACATCGTTTATTTTGAAAACTTTTGAAAGGCTAATTGATATACACATCCGAAGCACCCTGAAACCGGACTGTTTATCGGAATTTCAACATGCCTACATTAAAGGAAAAAGCGTTGAAACAGCATTGCACAATGTTGTCAGCGTCATAGAAAAATCATTGAATGACAAGGAATACACCCTTGCAACGTTCTTGGATATTGAGGGAGCCTTCAATAACGTGAAGAACGAAACAGTGAAGCAAGCCTTGGACGACCACAAAGTCGAAAAAGTAATAACACAGTGGATAATGAGTATGCTCCGAAAGAGACAAATTAACTCTGAGCTAGCGGAAGAAAGGGTGAGAGTAACCACATCCAGAGGCACCCCTCAGGGTGGAGTTCTCTCACCGCTACTTTGGGTTCTTGTCATGAACGGTATACTCTCTAAATTGAAATCAAGTGGAGTAAAGATAATAGCCTACGCTGATGATCTTGCATTGCTAGCGACTGGCAAGTTCCTACCCACTATCAGTGAACAAACCGAATACGCCCTCTCGTTGGTAAGCAAATGGACTAGGAACTGTGGGCTGACAGTTAATCCAGCTAAAACAGAACTAGTGCTATTTACTAACAAGCGTAAAATACCTGATTTTAAAATTCCTTCAATCGAAGGCTGCCCTCTTAAAATCTCCGACCACGCAAAGTACCTCGGTGTGATCTTAGATAAAAAACTAAACTGGGGTCTGAACACTAAAGATAGATTCAAAAAGGCATCGATTGCCTTTTACTCCTGCAATAGAATTTTCGGGAAAACCTGGGGACCAAACCCTAAAATTATCAGATGGATGTATTCGGCAATAATTAGACCAATACTAACCTATGGTAATTTGGTATGGTGGAAAGCTTTAGAAAAGAGCACGAACCTGAAAACTTTGACAAAAGTTCAAAGACTTGCGTGCACTGGCATTACGGGAGCAATGAGATCCACTCCAACTGCGGGACTGGAAGTTATACTCAATTTGATTCCCCTAGACCTCTTTGTTCAAGAATCTGCGGCCAAAAGTGCCCTGAGACTTAGTCAAACTAAAGTCTGGATAAACAGTTCCATAGGACACACCCAGATCCTTCATAAAATTATGGGTCATAGTAATACAGCAGACTATAAAATACCCGTACTTGATTTTCATAAACCATTCCAAGCTGCCATCCCAAGCAGAGAGGAATGGATAGATAATATACCATACTCCAGTGAGCCGTCAATAGCTATCTATACTGATGGCTCTAAAACGGACACTGGTGTAGGGGCAGGCTTCTATTCTGAATCTCTCAAGTTGACCGCCTCGCTTAGGCTTCCAAACCACAGCAGCGTCTTCCAAGCGGAGGTCCTGGCAGTGACAACAGCTGCTAAAAAGGTATCAATGATGGCGATACCACGAGCTGATATAACCTTTTACATTGATAGCCAAGCGGCAATAAAAGCGATTACTGCAACTGAGGTAAAATCGAAGCTTGTTTCATGCTGCCGCGAAGAGCTTAAGGTTCTTGGCGCACAGCACAACATTAGACTCTGCTGGGTCCCAGGCCACAGCGATATAGTAGGCAACGAGAAAGCCGATGAATTAGCAAGATTAGGGTCAATGCTTGACGTAAGCCAAGCTCAGCTAGTTAGCATCCCTACCTGTTATTTAAAACAGGAAATCTCAAAAAGAATAACAATTAAGGCCGATGAAAGGTGGAACCTTCTTGACACCTGCGGCACTACAAGAAAGATCTGGCCCTGTTTTAACAAACAAAGAACGGAAAGAATTATGCAGCTACAAAAGGGATCACTTTGATCTCTTGTAAGCATAATCACCGGACATAATGTGTTAGGTTATCATATGAAAAAGATGAGAATCAGTTCAGATGATCTATGCAGAGGATGCGGTGACGAGGAGGTGCATGAAGATACTTCGCACTTTCTGTGTCATTGTCCCGCACTCTCCCATCAAAGGAAGAAACTGCTTGGCAACTATTTCTTCGGGGATTTAAAAGAACTCTCTAGTACGCCAGATACTAACATTCTGAACTTCGTCAAAGCCTCTAAATGGCTTGACTCACTGAACACATAGGATTTTCTTATTAGCTTGAGTAGCAATACTCTTGGGTATCACAATGGATCTGTGTTGATCTAAGTGTGACAGTAAAGACATCAACTGTCAGCCCCTCAACCTAACCTAACCTAACCTAGGACTTCGATTTAAGTTAAGAACTTCACATCTTGCTTTAAAGATTAGGGATATCTCTTCATAACTCAGTGAATCCTTGAAATAGTTTCTGGCGCCAAGATTAAAGCTGAGCTGTAGATTATTCTACTGAATGAGTCTTGAGCTTCTTCTATCAGTGAATGCCTCATTATGTCCTCATTTATCTCTATGATGCTGTACATTTGTTCTTTCACATGGTTTACATTGCTGAAATCATCATCCAATCTCACTTCACACTCATTGCCAACAGATTGCCATCTTGCAAACCACCAGTCCTTGTTTCTCAGCTCATATAAAAGAAGTTTTTTTGAAAGTCTTGTACTCTCATGGTTGCTGCAGACTTTGATGTTGTAGTAATCTTGAGACTTCAGATTGCTTGTTAGAAGTTTTGGAAGTCCTGTTTCTAAATATAACGCATAACTAGGCGTATTCAGAGGTAGGTTGAATAGTTTCTTTATAAAATTCTTATAAAAATTTTCGATTTCTTCATGTTCTTCTGATCCCCAAACCTGAGCAGCATACAAGAGAGTAGATTTCACTACTGAATTAAATATTTTGTATTTCATGAAAAAACACGTTGGTTAATCTGCACAGACTTCCTTATTACAAGTAAGGTTAAGTATTCGTGTATAATAGATATAGGTATTTACATTTGGTATAATATATAAGTTGGTAATACTGACTGTAAGTTATATATACATATTTGGTGCATAGATGGCAATAAATACAGGGTCCGGCAAAAAGATCTCCCGTATTTTTAGACGTTTATATTTAAAGCTATTTATAGATAAAATGGTATTCCGGGTATAGATAGATAGAGCTCTACGTGCCGTTTTTAGTAATCATAATGGCGTGGCACGGTGAGCATCGCGCATTTGTCGTAGAGGAATATATCCGTAATGGTGGTTCTGCGATTACTACTCAGCGAGCATTTCATTCATTCGATTTCAACTTGGACGACATGATCCTGTTCCGGATAGAAACAAAATTCAAGTCAAACTGTCACATAAGGGCTGTGAAGTGGTCGTTGATGAAATTCTTGAGGGTTTTCTGTTGCCCAGTATCGGACTTTTTGTTTATTTACAGTACCCGATAAATGGAAATGGGCCTCGTCAGACGAAATTAAAACAGCACCAACGGGAACGTTATGAAGAATATGTCTTCACAAACAGCTCTGCGAGTTTCAAAATCTCTCTCACTTAATTCTTGTGTGATCATCATTTTGTAGGGATGCATATGAAGATTTGTGTGCGAAATTCGTCTTACAATCTATTATGAAAGATAGGATTCACCGTAAACTTCTGTGCACTCTGATTGTCATTATACAATTTTATAATACATTTTTTTTGTGTTATTTCAATAAGTAAATTTCTTAAATATATAGCTTCTTTAGAAGCTTCAGATATAGCCATATATTCGGCTTCAGTGCTCCATAAGGCAACTGTTTTTTGCTTTCTACTTTCCCACGAAAATGCAGAATTATTTAACTTAAAACAATAACCAGTATATGACTTCCTATCTACTGTGTTACTTGCCCAATCGGCATCTACAAATCCTTCCAAATCTGCATTTCCGTTTACATATTTTAATCCAATTTTTTTAGTTTTTTGTAAATATCTTAATATTCTTTTAGCATAATTCCAATGTATTTCTGTAAAACAATTATTAAATTGACTTAAATAACTTACTGAAAAAGCAATGCCTGGCCTGGTCAAAACAGATAAGTACATTAGGCTGCCAATGAGTTGTTGGTATGGAAATTTAGATTCACATTTATCTCCTTTAGATATATCATATTTTGTCTCCATTGGAGTTAAAGCAATCTTGAAATCAGACATATTAAATTTATTCAACAAGTCATGGACATACTATTCCTGATCTAATATTATAACACCTTGTGTTTTTATCAATATTAACTCTCATTCCTAGACATTGTTTCACTTGACCTAAGTCTTTTATATAAAATTTAGTATTCAAAACATTTTTTAAATTATTTGTTTCAATTGAATTATTTGAGAAAATGAAAAAATCATCAAAATATAATGCCACAATAGTTTTAGAATCTTTTTCAATTTTTGTAAATAAACATGGTTCAAATTTAGACTTTTTATAACCTAATGCTTCAAGATTCTCGTCTACCTTTTTATACCACGCTCTTGAGGACTGTTTAAGGCCATATATGGCTTTTTTTTAATTTTAAAACTTTTTTAGAACTTGAAACTTCAAGATCTTCCGTCTTTCCTCCTCTTTCATCGCTCGCATCCAATTTGTAACACACATATTTGTATAACCAAAACGTTTAGGTTCACGCCTCGGTCTAGTTGGTCGCGTTTCATCTATAGTAGTTGCAGATTCCGGGTTCTCAGAGGAATATTCTGAATCGCTTGCCTCATTCGGTGAATGCTGTGGCGTATTGAAATTATAAGCATCTTCTTCCTCTTGCTCTTCGTGTTGGAGTGATGCATCGTCTTCAAGCTTGACATCAGATTTGTTGTTTTTCGATTCTAAGTCCCCCACTGAAACTGAATTTTCTTCGTTCGGGAACTGTTTTTCGTCAATGTATACGTTTGCAGTTTCTTCAACAGCAACTTCCATTATGATAACATCTCTGCTTGTAGTAACTTTGTTGTTTTGAGGATTGTATACTCTGTACCCTTTAACACTTTCTGAGTATCCAACAAGGATGTGCTTTTTGGAATCCTTGTCCCATTTAAGTCTCGTTTCTTTTGGAACATGCACCATCACACAGCTACCGAAAATCCTCAGATTACTCACATCTGGTTTACAGCCGGTCCAAAGCTCAAACGGGTCTTATCTTCTAGACCAGATGAAATTGACCTGTTCCTCAAGTACACTGACGTGTTGACGGCCTCCGCCCTCCAGCCTTCTCTACGACGGTACGGTTGAGCCTTTCACAAAGCCCATTTTGTCCTGGCGTATACGGGTTGGTTTTCTGATGAATAATCCCTGTGCTCCTCAAGAAAGCATCGAATTCCTTGACACAGAATTCACCACCATTATCCGTTCTAAGCACCTTAATCCGTCTGCTCTTCTGGTTTTCAACCATAACATTGAATTCTTTGAAGCAATTAAACACTTTGCTTTTCGATTTTAAGAAGTAAACAAATGCCATGCGACTATAATCATCTACAAGGAGAAGAAAATAGATCGATCCACTGATGGACTTTGTCTCTATTGGACCGCATACATCTCCATGTACTACATCTCCATGTACTACTTATGGGCAAGGCCAGCATAAGTCATCGTACTTATGCTGGCCTTGATCGAGTATGATATACATTCAACAGCCCCGCTCTTCATCTGATTCATATTTACTGTGTTTATATGTCCTAATCTTCTATGCCAAATCTCGGCAGTAGCTACAGTCGAAGTTAGTAAGCAATCATTAGAGCTGATATTTAGTTTGTACACACCATTTGCTAAATTAGCTAAAGCAACAAGCTCATTTTGCTGGTTGTAAATATAACAAGCATCACATCTAAAACTAACTTTGTTCCCATTCTTTATCAGCTGACTAACTGATAACAGGTTGGTTGTAAGTGATGGAACATACAAAACGTCACGCAAAGTGATATCGTAAGAGCATTCATTGCCTATAGTGGTAATTTGGACATCTCCAGCACACAACACTCGTACCTTTGATTCATTCGCAACAATTATATCTCGCATGTGATTCTGATTAGAAGGATTCTCAATCCAGTCGTTATTTGCAGTCATGTGCACGCTAGCACCGGAGTCGACGTAACAATCGTGCTTACTAAATCTTCCATTTAGAAACACAGCACTAAAAGCATTGGACTGTTTTCGTTTGCCGTCTGCGAACGAAGAATTTGAACATTGACTCTTGAAGTGCCCTGTTTGCTTGCACTTATAGCATTTTATTATTGTGATGTTTGAATTGCTGAATGAGTCGTTCTTTCCAGTCTTCTAACCCCGCTGCTGCCAGCCTCTACTCGCAAAAGCACCACCCTGAGCCCCACCGCTTTCTGGCTCCATATCCAACAGCTTTGTTTTTATGGAATCCGTGGTGTATGTTGTTCCTGAGTGTTCTAGCGCCATTATCATTGGAGCAAATCGTTCTGGCAGGCCTGCTAACATCAATGCTGCTATCCACTCATCATTGATATCGAACCCAGTACCTCTTAGCCTCTGTCCAGTCTCGATGATTTGTGTGACGTAGCTGGTCATAGAATCAGAGTTCTCAAGTCGAATTGAAATGAGATTTCGCAACAAACTGATCCTCCGAGAAAAACCTGAGTCATCGAACATGGTTTTTAATTTTTTCCAGAGATCTATGGATTTATTAGCATCTTTAATGTGAACATATAATGAAGGATCAATTGTTAAAATTAATTTGGCCTTAGCTTTTGCATCATCGGCCACCCCAACAGCCTTCCCAACTGTGATGCAGTCTAGCATTCCTTCCAATTCTCGGCAACAAAAGCCCACTCATCGTAGTTCTCGCGTCGCTTTAGCTTAGGAACGTTTAATGCGTAATTAGTAGCCATTCTTGTGCAACTCAACTTTAATTATTTTATTTAATCAAAAAAGAATTGGGTCTGGGCCCATCACCTAATGAAAAAACACGTTGGTTAATCTGCACAGACTTCTTTATTAAAGATAAGTATTCATGTATAATAGATATAGGTATTTACATTTGGTATAATACATAAGTTGGTAATACTGACTGTAAGTTATACATACATATTTGATGCATAGATGGCAATAAATATAATAGGGTATTGTGGGGTAATTTTGATATGAAATAACAGCATTTTGTATATAAATTAATTTGTTTGTTGGAGAAGATATTTTTCCATGTTAAATTTATCAAACTTTGTGAGCTGTGGGCTTTCTCCAATAAATGAATTTTGAAATTTAATGTTGCATTCAATTTCAAGATATTTGATCTCTTTTGCTACCTCCAGTTGCGTACCATTATATTTCCAGCTTCTTCCATTATAAGCGCTTTGTGTACGAGCAAATACCATTATTTTGGATTTTGTTGTGTTGATAGAAAGTCCCCATCTGTTACAATAGGCAGATAACCGATTGATCATCAATTGTAAACCTTCGGGTGATTCTGAAAGTATAACGAGGTCATCGGCGTATAGTAACACATTCGCAGCTAGCTATTCTTAATCCCCCAGGAAGTTCATCCGCAACATCATTTATAAATAACGAGAACAAAAGAGCGCTAAGTGGGCATCCTTGTTTGACTCCTGTGCTGGTGCTAAACCACTCTGAAAAGCTCACTCCATCCCAAATAGTAGCCTTCGTACCCGTGTACATTTCTCTAATTACTTTCAGGAACTTTGTAGATATACCAATTTGTGTCAGCTTATAAATAAGAGCATTCCTATTGATTAGGTCAAAAGCAGCTTTAAAGTCAACGAAAAATGCGAAGACCTTTTTGTTACGTGCTTGAAACGCTTTGACTATGGATGATAGTGTAAAAATGTGATCGATCGTTGAAAAGTTTTTTCTGAAACCAGCCTGTAGATCAGACAAAATGTTGTTCTGTTCGATCCATTTTTCGAGCCTTACAACTGGTATACTACAAAATATTTTTGCAATTACATTCATGAATGAAATTCCTCTGTAATTTTCCGGAAACTCTAGTGAGCGTTTTTTATGTATAGGGAAACTGACGGATTTTTTGAACGATGGAGGTATGTTGGCGTTTATAAAGATTTTATTGAAATTAACTTTTAAATGGTTGAGAAGCATAGGGGTTGCATTTTTGAAAAATTCATAAGGAATTCCATCTTCACCAGGTGCCTTGTTGTTTTTTGCTTTTTTCAACACAGCTTCAATTTCTTCGCTTTCAATGTATTCATCTAATATTTGGTTAGTGATTAAAGAATCCGCAGTGAAAGTTGAAATGCTGGAATCATTGGAGAGAAGAAGCTTAAAGTGAGTGGCAAGTTTTTCGGAATACCCGCACCTATTTTATAGTTGGTTCCGTTAATTTCTTTCGCAATTTTCCAGAAGTCCTTTGGGTTTTTAGTTAGGCCTAGTTCAGTTGCTTTTTTTATTATCATAAGCATATTTTTTTCATACATAACATTTTATAACTTGCGTTCACTTCCAGATACTAGCTTCTCAATTGAAGATCATTCAGAAGTCGAAACGATTTTTTCCGAGCTTTGTAGCAGTCATAGTCAAACCATTTTTGCTTAAACTTTAAGTTGGGTGAGAGTGATTTGTTATGCGTTGAATTTCGTATGTATTCAGCCAACTTATTAATGAGAACTTCCGGCAATTCTGATGAAGCGTTGCTGTTTAAAAGAAACGAATCCAAGGAATGTTGGTATAGGGTATATGATTAATTTTTCCAACAAAGTCGAGGTAGTAGATTCAGATTGGTTTCTGTCGTTTGTGAAGTGTTCGCGATTTCTACTTTAATAGGCATATGATCAGAATACGGCTTTCACTGAACTTCAGTGTTGAATCCGGTCAATCCAGTCATTATTGGCAGCGCAAAGATCGATGACAGATCTACCTTGTCCTCCACTGAACGTGTAAAGTCCATCCATATCACCTTCCGTGCAACCATTAAGTATCAATAGGTGATACAATTGTAACAGTTGTAACATATCGCGTCCATTCTTGTTGCATATATTATCTTTTGGTTGTCTATTTGTATATGAAACCACTGGGTTGGTTATGTTATTTGTTGTTGTAATTTGAAAATTCCCAGGTCATTTTGTTGCATACAACAACTGTAGTTCCTCCAAGTTAGTCAAAATCATAAACATGTAAAAGTGATGTACGTATTCCAAACAGGTTTCCCCCACTAGCGCGGCCTTTAACTGCCGTTTTGATAGCTTCAACCCAAATAAGTTTAAAACCAGAAAAATATATTTTAAATTTACTTATATTCTCATGTATAACATGTGTTTCGAATAAGAAAAATATTTCAAAATTCCTAATAAAATTAAAAAATTCTGAAAATAAGATTTTATTATTTAAGCCTGATATATGTATTATATGCTAAGATTTTAAAAGTAGTATTATAATTAATAATTTGACTGACGGCATTTACATTTCAAGATCTAATCGGCTTAGTACTATTTTGGTGTACAGGTGACACCCCTGGTACATCTGATGTAACTATTCTAGACCACTCATTTTGGCGTCTGTCATACACGATATTTTCGTAAAAATCTCTGACATTTCTGATACTAAGATCTCCAAACATCTTCTGTAACTCAGATTCACCATCTTGATTCTGACATTTAAGTGTATTACTTTTAGACAAATAAAATATTTTTTCTCCTATTATCATTGTGTTATTTTTTATTAATACAGCTTCTGTGGGTTTTTTTTTCTCTGACAGCTCTTCGATAGGCTAGAATAATTCGGTGTTTAAGTTGACTTTGCTTGCTGAGATCGCGTTGTATGTAGACACCTGTGCCCTTTAATTTTGAAGCATTTTTAAGCATTTTTGTTGTGTTTTCAGTAGATCCTGTATTTAGTTTCATTTTTATTGTTTTGTTGTTTTGAATAAGCTTTACAGCGGGTGGTATATCGGGAACTTCGTTTCCTAACAAAAGTTTGGTTATTGTGCTTATTCGCTCCTGTGGGTGTTCCCATTCACTTGGTAGAGTAAAGATTAAAATTTTGTTTTTTATCTCGCGGCTTTGTAATTCCAGTTCTTCTTCAAGTAAACAACAACGTAATTCAAACTTATGTAATTTTTGGGAAAGCTCCTGATTCTCTTTGCGAAGATGATCGATTTCTTTGTTAAGATTTAGTATATCATCTTTAGTGGCCAAATTGGCCAGGGCTGCATCAAGCGAATTATCAATAATGTTTTTGATTTTTTTGAAATCTGCATCGTTCATAGAAGTCATGTTCTGTTCGTTTTTGCAGAATTTAGGTGCTTTTCTAATGTTAAACGTAGGGTTTTCCTAAGGTGAAATTTCGCAAATTTTTCTTTTGTCAGTCATGTGATGGGATGGTTTGTAGTGTTAAGAGGTTTTGGTCTCGATATTTAACACTTAATCTATCGTTACCTGTGATTTTTTGCATATATTGCAGATGCGAGATGTTGTGTTTTTGTTATTTTCACTTTTTAGATTACCTTCAAGTTTTAAAAGTAAATAAATTCAAGAATTTTATGGAGTGATTTTAAAAGTCAACTATTCACTTTGAAAGCAGTGTTGTCGTATATGATACAATTTATTTTTGGGCTAACGATAATTTGGCGGAGTAGCTCGATTTGTTAAAAGATAAAAACAATGAAAACATATAAAAACATTTAATCATTGTATTACAAATAGTAGTTGATACCCAGGTTTTTCTTTATGGAGGACGTGGGTGAATCAAAAAATAAATTGGATAATTTCTGGAAGGTTCGTGTATTTGATAGAGAATCTTGCAAAAATTGAAGGATTTATATGTGTTGAGATTCTATAGCAGCGACTCTTTCGTTTAGTAATATACAAACAATACAGTTTGCAAAGAAGTTAAAGAAATAGGCACGAGTACGATACCCTTAGCGACAAGATATAATAACAGTTTTTGGCAGAGGAGCTCAATACAACCATTTTTTATTATCAGATAGAGAGAGGTCTATCTCCCCTCATCTAAACGAGAGAAGCAATTTTATAAAAATGTACTTTTAATTTGAAGTAAAAAAATATTTAGAAACAACGGCAACACTTATAGTTATAAATTATACCTTTTTCAATTTTTTTTTAAATAATGGACCGCAATGTCAAAATTTATTAAAAAAGTACAAAAAATCCCTTCGAGTATTATTTTTCTCAAGGTTACCAATACCAAAGAGGTAATTGATGTAGATAGATAGAAAAACTCCATATCCATATTCATCTACTTTTCTTTTAAAGAAAATACGGCTTGGGATCTCAAATAATGGAATTCTTACAACATGCAAAAAATTAAACCCATGTTTGATTGATGGAAAAGAAAGTGTGGGTCAGCAAGTTAAGGAATAAGAACCTCCCGACATTAGCAGTAAGCAACTAGATGTGTTACTGCCAAAACGACATCGGTTCTTGGCCATCAATGACAAACTTACGAACTCCACAATGGCACTAGTACAGAATTGATGAATTCATTGACGAGACTTGCATACCTTGAACGCATTGAAAATTGACGTGACTATTATAACTCTTAAAAAAGTAGTTTTAACAATCTCAAAAACTAACAAACAAAAATAAAGCAATCATCTTTTACTCAGAGAACGGAATGTGGTTACAAATAGGAGCCTTGTGCGTATAGAAAAAAGAAGAATTAAATAACCTTAGTGTATGTACATACATATGTATGTACATATAAGAAATTTACGATGCAAGCAATGAGATGCATAAGAAGGGCCAGCAGTGACCCTGAAGACCCCCTGCGTGGGCTAACTAAAAGGATTGTGGTGGGTGCAAATTTTATTAAATGCAGTTTCTTTTAAAATTAACGAAACTTTTGGGTTTAAAGAAAAAGTATAATTTTACTTTTTGTCAAATATCTCAAAAGCTAGAAAACATACATACCTAGTTTTTAGTTATTTGAAGTGTGATAAAGAATTGAGCAGCTAACTACATCAATTACTTCTTTATTGGTATTTATAATCATGAGAAAAATAATCCTAAAAGTGATTTTTCTATTTTTTTCATACATTTTGTCTTCGAAGTCAACTATTTCAAAATCAATTGAGTGAAAAAACTTTATTTAAAATTGTTCATGAAGTGTAGAATTCTGTTATTTGTAACTTTTAGTGTTGCCGTTGGTTTTAAATATTTTGTTTTAGATTTTAAGTCAATTTATATAAAATGGCCCCTCCAGCCGAATCGAGAGGAGACCTCCCTCCTATAGAAAAAAGTGCTTGTATTAAGCTCCCCTACCCAAAACCGCTATTATATCTTGTCGACAAAGTTATCGTAGGTATTCTCCCAAAAAATAAATATTGATGCAATGGTACCAATATAAAATATGCTGTTAATGTTGGTTTTTGCACACAAATTTAAGAAATAATAGTTATTAGTTTCTCCACTGCCCTGTTGCTTTGTAGTTCGGTGATACTTCTGCATAAATGTTTATTCAATTAGTAGTAGTAGAGTATAGAGTATAGTAGGTTTCCAAAACTATATTAATATAAATAAATGAACAAGTTATTTTCCCGATGAAAAACATTTTTCTATAAATGCAATTTTTACACACAGATAACAAATCATTTTTATAAATTTTAGGAACGTGTTTTAGCTGTCCTATTATAACTGAATTCCAGTTTATATTTGGTTGTTAATTAAATACAACAATTACCTGATAATACAATCTAATCTTCATAGATTCAGGTATCCATACAAAAATAGTATCCCAAGTTAATTTTAAAATGAAGAGCTTACAATAATAGCTATTACGAATCTCTCACTATCTTTATTTTGTATATTTGTATGTATATATAATCAGCAAAACGAAAAGTATGCACATCAACTTTGTAAATTTACAGCCTCTTTCATTTAATATAACTTTAAAATATTAGTTTGCTTTTAGTTTTTAGATACATGTCTTACAATTCCGTACTTTTATCTTTGTCCTACAGAAAATTTGCCAATGAACTTGAATATACGCCAACAAATTGTAAAAATAAAGAGTCACAGAAATAGTTTCAGGCACATGTAATCTAGAATATTTGATTCCCCTGACCACTGCTTATAATGTGTAACTGAAAAGTTTTTTTTATAGATTTTAGCAATATGTAGGTGATTTTTTGAAAAAAAAATTAAACCAAAATAGATTCTTTCGTGATGACATTCCCAATTTTTATAACATGGTTTATAATCACAAGCAATTTAAAGAGCAGAACAAAATTGCAGTTTTGATATACCTACTTTCGACCAACAACATATTTACTCGTATGCACTACACAAATGTGCGTAAGGCGAGTTGTCAACAATTTTACATAAACCACATGCCGTATTATAACTAGTGTAGCCAAGTGAAGAGATGCAAACCGGAGAGTATTAATTGTTAATTAATAATAATTAATTCTCATAAACACCTAGTGGAGTAAAGGAGACCATTCATTTACAAAAATGATAATGAAAATAATTTCTTTGGAAAATCAATGAAACGCGTGTTTAAAAAGAGGAATTAATGCGATATCTTCGTCAACTGCAGAATATTTTGTTTTGCGTTTGTGTTTACATGCATTGACAGGTCTGCCCACGAAAAGATTTCGATCAATGTTTATGTTAAAATGCAAAACATGTGCTTACTTATAACGAGTGTTGTTTTAAGAGATACGTAACTTTGAAATACAATAAACAAGTATGTTTTTTTTAATTTACATGAAATTAAATTTATTCAAGATATAAATACAATTTGTATTTTAGCATAGGACCGGTAATTTTCGATGACATTTTAAAACATTTATGCCCGTATATCGGCAATAAGGTAGCATCCGTAAAGTGGAGGGATCAAAAACCAGCATTTCTAACAATAGGATGGGGGTCATTCTCCCCCCGTATATTAGGTAGGGGAAGTTTAGGCCCATTTGTCGATTTGTCAACAACATATTATGTATAAGTAACAGCATTTGATGTTATCTTCATAACAAAATTCGTTTGAGATATGGACGATGAAAAAAGCTTCCCGAATGTACGGACTTACGATTACGAACGTACATAAACACGCAGACATCTCTATGAAGATCTTTAATTTGGAATCCAGTGACCTTGAAACGTAGAGAATTGTCAAAATTTTCAACTCGGGAAGTTAAAAAATTATTTGAATTGAAAAATATATTATTTAAAAACAATGTCAGTACTTACAATAAAGTAATATACTGGATTTTATAGTCAGAAGTCTGTCCTATAATACAAAAATCAAATGAAATTATACAGGGTTATCCATTTTGCGGTTTTAAAAGTAAACGTAAATAAAATACACATAAAATATTTTGTTCATAATTTTTCTTTTATGTTATAAAGTTTAAACGTTGACATTATGTGTGAGGCACTTCTTCATTTAAATGACCACCACACGAATTGTTGAAATCATCGGTTCTTCTGAAGTCATTTTCGACCACTTTTTGACACATATTGGTTTTTATGTGCTCAAGAGATAAAGGTTTATCTGCATAAACACGTTACAGAATCACCATTTTGTAGTTGGTTTTAACAATTTGTATGCGTTGTGCGATAGTTAAAAGATCCATTTTCGTAAATGTCAGACTTTCATCTGAAAAAAAATTGGTGACAGATATCGAAGTTCAGCCTTATACTTTTGAAACCGCAAAATGGATAACCCGTTATTTACGATAATTTTTAAAAAATGCACATGCGAACTCAAAAATTAAAATTTAAGTTTAGACCCATTTTTGTCGTAATTGTGAAATTGAGTTTTAAATTGGCTTTAATTGTTTGACACTCCTATAAATTCTTAATCATTTTATGTTGTCTAGTTTATTAGAAAATTCAAAAATACAAATAAAAATGCGATTTCGTTTACTCAAAGTTGAACTCAACTTCGAGAATTTAATTTTATTATATCTCTCGAATTGATGAACTTAAGATTTTCTGAAGTTACAAAAAGTAGGGGAGGAAATTGGGATTTGTCAAATGTCAAAAGAAATTTTATTGAACTATTATAATATTTAAGGCTAGAAAATAAAACGTTGTGAATTTACAAAGTGTTAAAAAAAAAAGTTTCGTTCTAATAATTTTTGGGAAGACGGGCGTCTTCGAGTAATGAAGAAGAAGTTTTACATGTTTAAAAACGCGAATACAAGATGTTTACGTGTCGAATGACCGCTATTTTATGTACCGTTTTCGTCTCTCAAAACGAAAGATGATGAACGTTCAAGAACAAACACAAAACTTATTGCATTGAATGTTTGAACAACAACAACAACTTAAAGGTGCTACCACTCATTGTTTTGGCTGGAGATATAGCTATTTCGTGCTTTGCCACTTTTGCACTCATCAGTCTCCTTTTTTGTGGTGCTGAGCTTTAATCCAATTTTATTTGAAAAACTTTTTTATGCACACCATAGGTTTCGAACCCACGCATATCAGATTTGCTCAGAAGTCGTGTGCACTACGCACTCCACTACTTTAGACCACTGACGTCACAGGTCGAGATGTGATAGTTGTTTATCAAATGCATTTGAAGCATCAACATTTTTATAAGCTCCCTTAAGTATGCTGTTTTGTTCCGCCTCCATTTTTCTCCATACCTTATTTCGATAGACTTACAATTCGTAGTACGTATTTGCCTTGCGACCAAAAAAGTTAATAATTCAAATAACGTTGGAGCGTTTCGTAGCAGCTATTTTTTTTTGACAAGGCTTAAGGAGGTTTTGAAGAGATCACAACACATCGCATCGTGTTGCCTGGCGCTACACATACAGAAAACGCATAACCAGCATTAGTACGAGCTTAAGAATCGACCCAAGTTCTATGCCAAATCTGGGAAGAATCTGCTGTAAAATTTAGCGATTTGGGGGAGCTCCCTATAGGAGAATTGAGGAGATCACCTAGTGTTCTGGAAGTCACTCCAAGGTTGTATAAGAACTCAACAGGTAATCTTTAGGTGAAAAAAAGAACAGTTCGAGGTTTATTTATTATAAACATTTTTTTTTTGGTGCATAGGAACGTTTTTATTTATTCTTACACCTGCTGGCTGGTGCCATCGAACTTGTCACAAAGGCACGTGTGTCGTCGTCGACGCATATTGGACCAGCCAGCAACCCTTTTTGAACCAGTGAAGCAAGGCTTCCAGGGCACCGTAGGCACTACAACACCAACATTTTGCGCATAGCACGACGCACGGCGACGCCGCCGTCGATCAAACCTGTTTGTAGTTGGCCGGGTGCACTAGGGTAGACGCATGTGACCGCTTCATAAGTGCGTAGCAAAAATAACATACATATACATACTTACCTACTTTGTTTAAAATACCTACCCAATACTTACCTGGATATAAACGTCCATACCTAACCTAACCTCGACACCTCATCATCATCGGCAGCGACATCCGACAACCAACATCCAAGGTCATCGAAGTCCAGAGATCAACTAAATTAAGTTCTATTTGAGATTTAGTTTTAAGTAAAATTAATTGTCATGCAAAAGGCTCACTCGTCGTAATCACTCTAATCAATCAAGTTAAGTATAAGACCAAACTCAATAGTGATCACTAATGCATGCATATGATATCTTAACATAATTTCTTTTCAAAACATGTAGCAAAAGTGTATAAGAGTTTAGAGAAAAACTCCGAATCAACGAATCTTCCCCACCACTAAGTCGTGCGCACCACTTCGCTGGAGGAGATATATCTGGTGAGTCCGAAGCAAATAGTAGTTAATATTGATTTATTGTTTGTTATCATATGAATGAATTGGAGCTATGTATGCTCGACACTTGCTACTGATCATAATATGGGAGATTTGATTGAGTAAGGTCAGTTAACTACTTAGAGTTTTTTTCCCTTTTTAATTAATTGAGTAAGACTAAGACCTTTTCTTTTATAACGTGAGAGTGATTTTGACAATATTTTTTTTTCATATCTACAAAAAACTATCACGAGAGATAATTTTAACAGAAGGCCATTGAACCTTTCAAAAAGAACTTGCCTTTGATTTTTCGATTTAATTTATTTTTTTACTTTATTATTATTATTAAAAATTTGAGAACAAACAAATAACAAATAATACTTATTCGCCACGTTGAACACAGTTTTCTGTTGAAACCCTTTTTTATTAAAA